>VTPC01005787.1:0-19290 GCA_011009095.1 Ignelater luminosus
AATAAAAGTTGCACCCGAGTTGCCCTGCGTACTTTTCAAGAAGCAGGATTAAATTTAATTGGATCTGGCTGTAGAAGTGAATGCTGGGAACAATTCAGTTTCACCGTCATCCATACGCAGAATATTATGGGAATCTATTCTGGCAGTGGACAGTCAACCCAATTTGAGAATCTCTTCGGCTCCTCGTTAGCGAATAATTTAATTCAGTTCAATTTGGTTATCTTTTAATCCATTACAAAATTTATCTTTGCTTAGTAAAAAAAATTAGAGTAACCTCACCAGATTTATTAAGGATCTTTTATTTAAAAAAAAAGACAGAAAAGCTCCCTTTAATTCAATTTTCTTGTTGACCTTTATTTTTTTTGTTTCTATCATTTAAAGTTTTCATAAATGCTCAATTCGGATGTTTGATGATTATTTATTTTGTGTTTCCACCTTTTTAATTCTTTCTTTCAGCAAGCAATTTCGATCGAAAGCTGCTTCCTGCATTTTGTGGTAAGACTGATCCATTCCTTCAATTATTATCCGATTGTTAATATTAATTTGTTTTTTTGTTTATTAAATTTCAGTACACCTAAATAATTTCAAGTTCTTTTTTTAGACTTCTCATTTAATTAAATTTTCAATTCAATTTTTTTAATTTTGCGATATCGGAGTTTGTTTCTCGCAGTACTCCGATGTGTTAAATTTTTCCTTTTGCCTCGAAACAACTTGAGATTATTTGTTGTGTGTGAGTACAGACAACCTGGTTTATACTTTTATATTTTACTTTGATAATTTTTGTGTCATATATTTTTGCTATTATTTTCTTATTTTTTAATGTGGCCTTGCATTTGGTTTATTCATTTTCCTGTTTATAATTACTCCTCTTATTACATTTTTTGATTGCAATGTTTTTTTAAAAGTAAGGATCCTGTATTCTAAATTTTGTTTCAAATTCTGTAACTACGGTTACCTCTAGTAGTTTTTTTTATTCATAATCGATTTATTGTTTTAAATTCATATAATTTTCTTGTATTTTAAGCATAAACTTATCGATCATTATTCCATTTAATCTTGTTTCCGTTGAAATCTGTTTTACTGCTTACTTCAAAAATAAACCTTTACTTTGTAATTTTTACCATCCTTGTTTATTTCAATATACGTATTTGGTAAACTAATATCAGGTGTTTTATTGTAAGTATAATCTTAGCCGTCCCGCACCCAAAGCCTACTCCCTGACTTTAGCTGGTCTAGGACCTTGAGATCCTACTTGTTAGTCATATTATTACTGTAACGCAGGCTTACGTTACAACTTCCAGTCTTTACTAAGGTGTTCTGCTTTGTATTTAACATACTAAACGGTCCAAGGATTTGATATAATTTCTTCTAACAAAAAACAGAATTGCTTTTTAAAAAGTTTCTAGATTGCATTTACATGTAGAACAATCTAAGAATGCGTTAACTGATGCTAAAATGCAATAGACATACGAGGGCAGTTCAGTAAGTACCCGTGTTTGACGACAGAAGACGTTCCTGAGGGAAGTTGGTGTTATCATCGTGTGCTGCCATCTATCAAACGACGGTATAACAAATTGCAGACTGATTGATAGGTTAGTTTGGATTTGATAGCCATTTGAGTAAGACGTGTTTCGTGATTTTAGCTAAGATGGAAAAAGAGCAGTATCGTTCGGTAATTCGCTTTCTGTTTTTGGATGGGAAAAAATGCGAGGAGATAAAAGCAAAGTTGGATGCTGTTTATGGGGACACTTCGCCATCTATGACCACAGTTAGATATTGGTTCAACGAATTTAAACGTGGGCGAACATCCGTTTTTGATGAGGAGCAAACAGGACGCCCGGCAGACGTGGTTACCGAGGAAATCATTCAAAAAGTCCACGACATGATTCTCGCTGATCGACGAAAGAAAGTGCGTGAAGTAGCAGAGGCCGTAGGTGTGTCGACCGGAATGGCAATTAATATTTTAAATGATAATTTGGCAATGAAAAAATTGTCGGTGCGATGGGTGCCGTGATTGCTAACGGTGGACAACAAGCGGATGCGGCTGTTAACTTCGAAGCAGTGTTTGGATCAATTTAAGCGAAATCCGAAAGAGTTTTTGCGTCGAGTTGTCACCGTTGATGAAACCTGGATTCATCATTACACACCAGAAACTAAGCAACAATCAAAACAATGGATTTCTCCCGGTGAATCTGCTCCAAAGAAGGCGAAGATGGTTCCATCGGCCGGAAAGGTCATGGCGACGATTTTTTGGGATGCGAACGGCGTCATCCTCATGGATTTTTTAGAAAAAGGAAGAACGATCACTGGACAATACTACAGTGAGTTATTAGACAGCTTCGACAAAAAATTGAAGGAGACGCGGTCGCATTTGGCGAAAAAGAAGGTGCTGTTTCATCACGATAACGCACCAGCACATTCATCCGGAGTTGTCGCCGCCAAACTGCATGAATTGCGTTATGAATTGCTGCCGCACCCTTCGTATTCACCCGATCTGGCTCCCTGCGACTTTTGCTTGTTTCCTAACATGAAGAAATGGCTCGCGGGAAAAAAATTTAGCGCAAACGAGGAAGTCATCGCCGAGATAGAGGCGTATTTTGGAGAGTTCGACAAATCCTATTTTTTGGAGGGGTTAGAAAAATGGCAGGAACGTTGGGAGAAGTGTATAATTCTAAAAGGAGACTATGTTGAAAAATAAAACAAAAATTTTTGAAAAAAATTGTGTCTTCATTTCTAACACGGGCACTTATTGAACCGCCCTCGTACGTTTGCAATTATAGTTGTGTTTTAGAATTACAGCGTTGCAAAATTTTCTGTTGTACATACGAGGATTGTTCAATGGAACACGTTGGTCTTAACATTAACGCTGAGTGATATTCAGATACCTTAAAACGCTTACGTGTCAGCATTAAGAATAAACGTCCAGGAAAGCTCACAAGTGGTGTTAATCTTCGGCATGATAAAGCTGGATCCCATGTGGCTCATACAGTTTAAGATCTGCTTGGGCGTATGAAATGGAAAGTCTTAGAACATCCGCCTTACAGTCCAGACTTGTCACCGTGTGATTTTCATGTGTTTGGCCAATTAAAACAGTCACTGAAAGGGAGGAGGTTCAATTCGAACGCAGAGGTAGAGATTGCTGTTAGGGAATGGTCCCGCAAACAACCGAAAATATTTTATCAGCAGGGTATTTATAGATTGGTTAAACAATGAGATTCATGTCTTACTGTTAATGGAGATTTATTTTGAATTTGTCGAAAAAAAATGTCTTGCAGCTTTTAAACGTGTTTCCATTGAACAATCCTCATATAAAGATTTTATTTTTGGTAGTTTGTAAATTTAACTAACACAGATCATCAGTCGAGTAAGGTTAGCCTACAATCGCAATGTTTGCAGCTTTATTACGACAAAGAAAACAGATCTTATTTATTTAACTGTTATAAACCTTTTAAAAATCTTTGCGCATGTAGAAATTGTGAATTAACGATTTGGATTGTACAATATTGATCCAGACAAATGGTAGAATTATTTTAAATGTGGATAAAACTTACTGCATGGTGCTCTACGTTACCCAGTCATTTTGTGTTTGGGAGCAAAGATTTGGAGTATTACATTCCCTTGTTGCATTTGTTTTTCCGAGCAAGGTTGCCCATTATATAGATATAATAAACTAGCATAATACACACCAAGCTTTGTTTTCTTATATTATCATCTGGTGCAATTTGACAACTACTTGGTGACATCTTACGTTTTATAACAGAGGTTTTGGATGTGAAGATCAACCAAAACTTTGTCTTCGACCATGCGACTTACAGACTCGTCAATATTTGTCTACATAGCTATTTTGGTAGTCCCTTTTAGTTTTTTTTTAATAGGTAGTAATCTGGAAAAATAAAATAGTCTGGAAATATTATTTATCAGAGATCATTTCAAGTTTCCAATTCTCTTTTGAAAACCAAATCTTATTTATGCCAAATTGAACTGCTAATACGTAGGTACCGACTAAGACCAAGACGGATGGTCTTCTTCCACCACAATTGCTAGGCACGGTTTAAAGTTTCAGTTATCTTCCTTTACTAGGAATTATTTTTGAAATTCTGTTCTTTTCTAACAAATGGCACACTTACTGCGAGACAGCAAAAATAATTTGACACCCTATTTTACCTAGTAGTCTTTTTAGTAAACTTTGTGCCTCAACTTTTTACGACAACTCTTTTGTAAGGTGTCGACTTTAGCGTTTCACTATAAATATTTACTTGTATCCATCAGTGAATAATAGTAATGGTTTGAGCAGATCAATAGTGATAGTGAGGTAATATTGTTCTATAATGGTTCATCAGTAGATAAATCATGACAATGTTCGTACTTTACACGTTGCTTTTTGTGTACTCCACTACTACCATTCAGACAAATAGCGGTGATGTTTTGTTATTTGCTTCTCAATGTTGTTTTGTCTCCAAACACGAGTGGTTGTCTGGGCTTTTTTGTGGTTGCTTATTGGTTCAGGGCGCAAACACTTTCGACACTGTGGTCGCTGGATTTTTCTCGTGATTGATGATGAATTGATGGCCGCAGTAGCTGATGTGCTAGTGAATAACGTAGAATGCCGATGTCTTATTGGTCGTAATGGTGGTGGGAAACGCGGTGTGGTGTTTGAGAGAACGTACATTCCAATGATTGATGGCTAAATTGGCTAAAGAGGCAAAGAAGTTGGCTTTGCGGAGCGTTGAGATCTTCAGGACGTTGATTTTTTATTGGAATCTGCGACAGAAGCAATAAGTAAATATGATGAAATATATCACAAAAAGTGATAGCGATGACGAAGAAGAAGGCTCTAGTATTTGCAAAAAGTCACAATATTGTGGTTGGGGCCGCATTTCCACATTCACGCGCTGTGGAGATGGAATCAGTAACGCTCGGTAGCAACAAATAGTGGCAGTAGCTGGACAGGACTTGAGAGTCTCGATTCTACTAACTTTGGGTCTTGGGAAGTGTTCAGAAACCGGACACCTAAAGAGCAAGGAATGGAAGCATACCCAGGTACTGATGTACCCGACAAGCGTAGGGTAAACCCGGGTTAACAGCGGAAAGGGGTGGAAGACAAGGAGAAAACCACTGACTGCTCAGGGGTTTCACACTACCGGATACCATGCGGAACTACCAACAACAGTGTAGATTACCATTGGACATGGACTATTTTTTGTTGGTCTGTTGGGTGAATTTTTTAAATTGTCTACTTGTAAGGAAATTTTCTTTCTTCATTTTGTTAAAATCTTTAAACCTTCTGAAAAATTGTTCTTACTTTTTTATTAATTGAAAGGCAGTGTTCATCTGTTGGCTGAGTGGATGGACTACCAGATTGTTTGATAAATTGTCGATATCAAGAAGAAGTTTGTAAAAGGATTTTTAGACATTGCACGAAAACAGTAACTCCATAAGTCTAAAGATCAACTGATATTGATATTCGGCAAATATCAAGATAATGTACTTACGTTTGCTCGTAACTTGAGCTGTCTAATGAAAGCTATTAAGCCTCTAAGTATCATTCTCGAGCCATTATTAAAAGTATCTACCAATCTTTAAAGATAATATGGCAAGCGGAGTAGTGAAAACAGTACGCGTGGTAGTTAACAGACAGAAGTAGTAACACAAAGTGCTTTAGCTAACAATATAACGACGAGAATTACGAACATTATTTCAACTTTAATCACTAAAGTATTCAGATCATACAACAAAAGAACAACAACATCATAGTAAATTAATTACATTTACATATTGTGTAATTGCTTACGGACTTCCCTGATAATCAAAGAAGTTGTGGCAGAAAATCAGAATGTTACCGATGTGATGTCTGTGGTAGAGATTGCTTCGGATTATTTTCATCATATATTACTAGTTAGTAACCCATCCTTTGCTCGGGAGTGTGTTATAGATGTTTATGGGAAATAAGTATAAATATGAAATAAAGAAGTTTTGTGTCAATAATTTCTAAAACCTACATCTTAGTGTTACCAGTGAATTTCAATCCCTGAACCTTGTTATGAGAATCATCTTGAAAAAACCTGAAGTAGTAATCAAAAAGTTCTTTTAATGCCAATAACTCGTAGTAACCCTTGCAGTCGTCTGGCTTTTATTACTTTTTTGCAAAACTACGTTACTATACTATACTATACTATAATGGATGATTTTGTGTTATTATAAGTAATTTTAGGAAGGCTGCCAAAATTTTGTTCAATATCGCATAAAACAGTTGATTATTTATTTAAATAACAAAATAACTGTTCTGTTATAGTCATACACAAGGTTTTACTAAAAATCTTTGAAAGATCATAGATCTAAATTTATTGAAGATTTATAAATAGATAAATACATTTACAATGTGTTTACTCTAGAGGTTATAAAACAAATTTCATGAATTAATAATTTCTCAAAAACATTCAAGATAATTAGGCACTCAGAATTTTCACGCCCATTATTAACATGGTTTTAGTTCAAATATCATGTAATCGCTACCTCTCTACTGACTTTCCTTATAATTATACGTCGTTTCTAGTTGCTTACACTTGTTGCACAAGATAATGAGATACATCTCAAGAATTGCAGTTAATGTAAATTACAATTCCTATACATTTTTGCAAATATTCTGAAAATCTCACATCATAACTATTACATTCAAACATCAAAGAAACACAGACAGACATTTGTATATATCAGGAAGGTATGCTAATTAACGTAAACTACGTTTAGTTTCAATAATTCTCAACTGCTTTTCCTAAATGTTGACAGTGCGGGGCGTTATGAAACATGCAAACCCTGCTTTCGAGGGGCTGTCAACAATAACATACAGACTTCAAACGAGCCGGAATCCCGTCATTCACGAATACGCGTACATACATACGTATACACGCAGACACACCGCACAGGCAATAATTATGCCTAAAGCAAACATCCCTATATCACTATTCTAATATCGGTTTGTAGGCCTATAACCGGGCGGAGTTTAACTGATGTTGAGGTTTACTCTTCAGTCGATTAATTTTTGATCGATCTCCCGGGGCAAAATAATGTTGTTACCGGATATATTTGATATTCTCGTGTAATGGAAGTGTATAGGTAGTAAACTTGATCCTGTTTGCCGGATAAAAAACAAATAAAGCCGGAAAACTATTAACAAGGACATTATTGACATTTTAAAAGTTTATAAGTTTGGATTGTGAGATGATTACTTTCAAGTTGCATTTACAGTTGCAAGATTTTCTAAATATTTAGTTCATTTGAATAAAATGGAACTAAAAATGTTAAGTACTACGTACACTTTGTAATAAACTAGATGTATTCATTCACAAGAGCTGACCCATTGGTGTAACTTTAAACTCCCTGGTCGATATTCCATGGAGGATTTTCCTCCTCTTTTATACTTGCATTAAACGTTTGGCTGTCCTGTACGAGAATAAAGCTTGTTAGAGAAATTAATATGGTAAGTCATTTCAAAGATGAGGTTTTAGAGGTTATGCCTCTCAAATTAAACAAAATTCTAGTGTTAGATTAATTCGAGACACAATACTTATTTAACTTTAGTTTATTTTCATAAAGAATGATGAGAACACGTTTTCATTTTTACAGTATCGCCATCGCAAGAGAGAGAGCAAAAACAGTGTTGCCATGAATACAAATATAACAAAATGTTGCCAATATAAAAGTAAAATACTCGTTAGAACATTAATACGCCTCCTTACTTTTATATTGCAATAGCTTAAATATAAACAAGAGCTAATGAGCTCGAGAACTACACTACAATATTATGATTACTTAGATAGAATGCTAACAGTTATTTAGTCTAAACTTAATAAGTAGACTAACATACAAAAACTTAAATATTAGTTTTTAACATTCAACAAATTTCTTAGTTTAATGAATTTAATATTACCTAATGCTTTTGTAAACAAATCAGCAATATTATTTTCTGAATCTATTTTTACAACTTCTATTTTTCCACTTTTCACATTTTCATGTATGAAATGATAATGTACCTCTATGTGCTTAGAATTTTTAGTAAAATTTCCATACTTAGCAATAGCTACTACTCCGGAGTTGTCCTCATAGATTTTTATTGTTTTGCAAATTTTAATAAACATCTCATTTACTAAACATATTAAGAAATTAATTTCTGTTACAGCTTCTGATAGGGCCACATACTCTGCAAAAGTCGAAGATTTTGTTACACTATTTTGTTTTTTAGATTTCCATAATATAGTATTTCCAAACAATCGAATGACAAATCCTGTAGTAGATTTTCTATCCTGAGTATCACCTGCCCAATCAGAATCTACATAACAATCCAATATATCAGCACTACTGCTTTTATAATATTTTAGTTTAAGATCTTTAGTCAAATACAAATATCTTAATACTCTTAAAGCATATTTAAAGTGTGTTTCATTATAACAATTTTGGAATCTGCTTAAATAATTTACACTAAAAGATATATCAGGCCTAGTACCAGAGTTAACATACAAAAGTGCACCAATTAAATGTCTGTACTTAATATCATTGTTTACTTCCGATTTTTCAAGTTTTAAATTAATTTCCATTGGTGTCTTATACAATTTTGAATTTTCAATGCCATAACGCTTGGCTAACGATTTAATATAAGACTTCTGGCTTAAAGTTAATGTGTTATTTAGACCATGCTCATAGTCAATGTCTATGCCAATATAATTTTTAACTTTACCTATGTCCTTCATTTTAAATTTTTTAAATAAACTGTTTTTAATATGAACAATAGCTTGTCTATCTTTAGAACATATTAAAAGATCGTCCACAAACAATAGTATATAAATTAATGAATCATTCTCTTTTTTAACATATAAACAATAGTCATAATAACTTCTATGGAATCCAAGTGTTTTCAAAAAATCATTAAAACAATCATACCATGCTCGGGGACTTTTCTTTAAGCCATACAATGCTTTATTTAACCTGTAAACTCTATCAGAACCATCTTTATAACCCTCAGGCTGTTTTACATAAACCTCAGATAAGATTTTGCCATTAAGGAATGCTGTTTCTACATCCATTTCATGAATTTCTAATGAATTTTGGCAACAATAAGATAATAACAACTTCAAAGTAGGCATTTTAGCTACTGGAGAATAAATATCATCAATATAATTTATTTGTTGAAAACCTCTAACAACTAGACGTGCTTTATACTCACTATTACTCTTCTTTTTGTAGATCCACTTTACATCAATTACCTTTTTGTCCTTGACAGGGTTGTTTACGAGTGTCCAAGTATTGTTTTTTATGAGACTATCCATTTCACGATTCATTGCTTCTTTCCATTGCAGAGATTCAGAAGACGTTATCGCCTCCTGAAAATTTTGAGGAATCATAGCATCACAATAGTTTACATTAATACAGTAATAGCCAAATTCTTCGTCAAAACGGAGTGGAGCTTTAATTTTTCTTCCTGATCTTTTTACTTTTATCTCTACTTCATCATCTTCTTCTTCATTATCATTTGTCTGTAGCAAATTTTCCTCATTTTGGTTTTTTGTTGTATCTCTAATAGTTTGTTTTTCTATTTCCTTCTCTTCATCATAGTTAGATTGCCTCTCTTCATCTTCAAATCCACATAAGTTTACATCCTCTTCTATTATATCGCAGTGCCTTGCTATTATTACTCTATTGTTCATCAACACTCTATACCCTGTATCTGTATATCCAAGTAAAATTCCAATTTCTGCTTTCTTGTCCTATTTAGACCTTCGTTTTTCTTCAGGAATTCTGACAAACACTTTGCTTCCATACATTCTTAAATTTTTTACTGAAGGCTTCTGTTTGAAGAATATTTCATATGGGGTTTTTTGTTCGATAGTATTAGTCAAAGTTTTATTTTTAAGGTATGCAGCTGCTTTAATTATTTCTGGCCAAAATCTTTGATGAATTTTTGCCTCTGATAAAAGACATCTTCCCATATCCATTAATGATCTATTGTATCTCTCTGCAGTTCCGTTTAATTTATGCACATATGGGGGACAAGGTTTAATTATTATTCCTTTTTCTTTTGCAAACTGAAAAACTCTTGAATTTATATACTTCTTTCCATTATCACACCGCAATTCTTTTATCATTTTTCCAGTCAGATTTTGAATCTCATTCACATATTGAACTAAACAATCAAATACTTCAGTTTTAGTTTGAATACAATAGACTTTGGTCAGTTTGCTGTAATCATCAATAAAAGTTAGAAAATATTTCTCACCTTCATATCCTGTAGTCTGATGTGGACCATTTAAATCAGTATGTACGATCTCCAGTATATCCTCAGCTCTTCTTCTATTATTATGGAATGGTAAATTATGCATTTTATTTTCAATACAAGTAGCACACTTCAAATATTCAGATTCTATTTCTTTCGGTAGCCCATCTAGTACTTCATTCTTACACATTTTTTTCAAATTATTAAAGTTTATATGTCCAAGTGTACGATGTAACTTTTCTTTTAGAGTCATATTATTTTTACACATATATGCTTGCGACTTTTCTTCATTTATGTAACTTCTCATTTTGTATAGTCTTTCATCTTTAACTGCAACGGCGATTAGTCTGCCAAATGGGTTATAAATTTTAGACAATCTTCCTCTTGACACAATAGAATTTTTTTCAGTAATCTTTGAGTAACTCAACAAGTTGGCCTTCATTTGTTTTACATAAAATACATTTGTCAATGTCACCTCAGACTTGTGTCCATATACTGTGAAAAACACTTTAATATTACCAACTTTTGTGGCCTCTAAAGTGCTTCCATCACCAATTTTAACTTTTATAGGTTTTTGCAATATCTCACAGCGGTCAAAATATTTATCATTGTTAATAATATGGTCTGTACAACCACTATCGAGTAACCATTCAATTTGACCATTCCTTGGTTTATGATCTTGACTTGCAGATATATTATTTGTTATAATTGTATTAAAACTGCTTCCTTGGGACTCACGATTAGTATTTTGAAAATTTCCTCGTCCTCTATGAAAATTTCTGAAGTTATTTTGACCACGTTCCCGTCCTCGAAATGCAGAAAAACCACCACGGCCTCGACCACGGTTACTTCCAGAGCGACAATCCCTTTTTAAATGGCCGGGCTTACCACAACCAAAACATGAATAATTTTTATCCGATGATGACTTCGCTTCAGCTTGAAATACATTTGACTTGTCATTTGAGACATTATTTGACTTTTCTTCCATGCTTTTTAGTTTGATTTTACTTTTTAAGTATTCTACTGTTCTCTCTTACATTGGTAAAACGTGGTTAAGGTTTTTAAATATTTCCCAATCTTAAAATGATGCACCTTTAGAGAAATCAAAGCAACCTACCACTTACCATATTTCAAAATGTTAAGTCTCATGTCAAACATTATTGTACTGCCACAGCAGGAAACAACTCCAGATAATTTTTCACCAACTTTTTATGAAAAAGGAAATTTGGATTATTCCGTATATGCAATAATGTTTGGCATCTTAACTAAAACGTTTTATAAAGTTTTCATGTTTTCAGCGTTAGGGCACAGTAACATAGGCTATTCTTATTATTAATGCAATTTAATGCTATCAAAAGTTTTAATTGTTTCAGAATGTAAAAGTGATCTGATTTGTGATAATTACCAAAAGAGAGTAATGATTCAAGTGTAAAGTTGAGAGAGCATTGTTTAAAGTTTAGGTCTAAAGAAATTTACTTAACAGTAATTTTTCAACATTCGATCAATCTATGTAAAAAAAGCAATTAAATGCCAATTTGAAAAATTAAAATGTCAACATGTTTCTATGTTATGGAAAATTTCTAGGTCAAAAAGCAATAAAAAATGCAAAAACTACAGAAAGGTGTAGAAAGTTAACTTTTACAAAATCATAGGTTTCATGTTTGGAGATGTTGCCTTTACAAAAACAACTCGTTCTCATGGAAGGGTGTGTAGCGCAAAAAGAAGATTAATAGGCGAAATCTTTGCGATTCTTGAAGAAATGCTGCTGATAAGTTTCGTACTGCAGATATGGTTGCTAGTTGCCTGGTTTCTGAACTAAGATTACTGAACTTAATAAATAATTTGGCAGAAGAGATCAAGATGATTAGTGCTGCAGCCGCTAACTCTCTTTGGCCTTAAAAGAGAAACAGACCCCTGCGCAACAGTAACGGATTTTCTCAAAATTCCCTTATGGAAAGGAAGGAACGCAATGTCTGACTTGGTCGGTCTGTGAGAAGACGTCAAGGAAGCGATAAAACTGCTCCGAGATCTAGCCGAGTTTTGGCAACCATGGAAAGTGCTCCCACTCTACCTACGAATACGCAACAAGGATTGGCGTTATAGATGGTTCTGGCTTCCTGGTAATGTGCTTGCACCTGAAACAGAAAATATGACATGGGATTGTTGAGTAGGGTCTGTGAGCTATCTGGTAGCTAATGGGATATTTTCAGAAATATCCTGCAGACAAAAAATATTCGAGTTTTCCCTTAGTTTTCCTTCTTACTGGTCTCGTCGGCGTCCTTAGAGTATCAGAGAAAGAGTTAAAAATCTCAGATCCCTATGTGCTGTCAAATAGGATCTTCCATTTGGTAACGCAGACTTTAATTATCGTTCTGTTTAAATAGAAAGTTGTTGGCATTGTTTAACAACATTTGGTAACATCAGAAAAATATTGAATAATCAGAAAATATAAAACAAACGTTTTCAGTTTTTCGGAATTTTAAACTTTGCGCTATTTCTATACTACATTTAACTTAAGAAAAAGGATTATTAGTAACAGACATCTAGATATGAAATACTTTTCCGGAGCTGGGTATGCTAAATGAATATTAAAGGACAAATTATTACGATTAATCTCTTTAAGACAAAAATTGCTTGACAACAAGCAAAATATCTAAAGGCATACAAGCCAAAATACGCTAAGAATCTAAAGTTTTCTTTGTTTCTTGAGCCGGGATTCTCATTTACTTGTCTATTTTGTTAAAATATACCGGAAAAAACCATTTTTAAGTAAAAAAAGAAAATTACTTGAGCCTTAAAAATTTTTGGTTTTTGATCAACTTTGATTTAGACATGAGAGTCCCCTAAAAACAAGAAGAACTATTAATACTGCTGATACGGCCTTAAGCTTGGCTCTGTCATGGTTTTTACTGTAAACCTTGAAAGGTTCCTGAAGCGCTCTTTAAGCATTGTCGAAAGTACTTTTAAGTGGCCGCAAGTACATTTTGAAAGTCCAAATAGCTCTAAAAAATATTTTTGATATCATTTCAAACAGTTTCTAAAACAGTGTATTGGGAATGCCTAAAAAGTACCTTGAAGGTGTATAAAGATCAAAGTTGAGATTGGAACAGAAAGATATTGTTACTATGCTAATTAGAGGTACATACAAAAAATGTAGGAAACTCGTCAATTATGAGTTTCTAGAAACTTTTAATCAAATCATTTAGAAATAGCTACGGTGATATTTTAAATGTTTAAAATGAAATCAGTATGGTATATGTTATTTTAGATTATAAGTTGTAAAATTCTGTAACTTCTACAACGGCATTACTTGTCCAATTATCCAAATACACCTACTTCTATACCAACAATTATACAAGTACTTAGGTAACTGATAGAAAACAGCACAGAGAAGAAAGTGCATATCTTACAGGCTACCCTCTTCAAAGAAAAGGTCATTTTTCTTACTAGAAGACCAACACTAAGTGTAAGAAAAGCGTGCATCTCTTCTACGTTTTAGTAGAGAACTTTCTTTTTTACCAGAAGATAGCTTACGTCAAGCTTTTTCTTATCCTTTTCGATGGCCGTATTTAAAGGAAAGCCAAGCAAAATTAACTTCAAGATTAAGAATTAGAAAACCGAGTAAAACTAGAATGACTAAAAATTGAAAATGTCTTAAAGCAAAATGAAAACAACAACATCAATTATGCAATAAATATTGGATCACAAATAATTCTTTTGGGGACTACTCTGCTCTATGTTCCCTGGCGAAAAAACTGTTACAATTATAAATAATCGATTAAAGTTGTTTTTTAACTAGAAGTTGTGTGATTTGAATTAATTCCTGTTAATTTGGATTTTGAAAGTTTGAAGATATTACAACAAGTTATAACATGCACTACAACGCTTAAGGCTGCTAGAGGTATGTAAACTTAATTTCCTTTTATTGCCTACATAGTATGGATCAGATTGTTCGGTCCTTATGATTTTGTTAATGAACCGTAAAAAAGATGTTAAGAAAATGACAAAACAAATGGTTTAATATTAAATAATGAGAAGCTAACCTTTTGAGTGGGAGTAACACTGTGTTTGGACGCTAACATTTTTTTTAAGTTGTAGCAATATTTTATCTTTATTTAAAAATTTGACTTTGTTAAACAGAACTACTCCCAGGAAGATATTTGCAGACTGTCGTAATGAGTCATCTTTTAACGCCAGACTTATAGTCATAATATTCTGAGAGTTTTTTAATTCTTTCAATTAAGGTTATGTCAGAGTATACTACAGTTAAATAAGTAATTAAGCTTTTTTAACAAATTTTAACGTATTTAACATTTTGATAGAAGTATAAAGGTTGGGTATCACGCTTTATATGCATTAGCAACATTATTTGGATTTAAATAAGTGACCTTTAGTTTTTAACTCTGTTAAATTATATTATAAAAGATTTAGAAAACACAAGCAAAACATTAAACGCAACTCTAAATCTGGCCTTTTACATTAGCTACCATTAAAAGTATCTACTCGTACTATTAAATGTTAATCCCACATTTTTTTCTTTAACTCTAATCTCCTACATTTTTTAAATATGATTTACTCAAGATAAACCTTGTATATTTTAATTTTTAAATTATAATCATCTTCTCTAATTAATATTAAAGCGTCCGATGCTGAAACCTACATATATTGTGTTCTTAAAGAGATGAGATATTATTGGAAGTGTAGAGAAACCAACTTTCTAGCATTCAGACACAACAAAAACAGAACTCCTACACAGTAAACAGAACAAACCACATCAGTCAGTTTCCTGAAGCTTTTTGCAAAATGTGACTAGTGAAACAAGACTATGAGAACATCAAGCTTCTGGACAAACATACAACGGATTACATTTTGAATAATTAATAAAAACAATGGGAAAGTTAAATACAGTATTAATTTATAAGTCGATTTCTATTCGTTAGAGCAACAAAAATAACATTAACTGCAGTCTCAAGAGAAAAATTTTGAATAATATTCTTATTCAATTACTATCAATTAATCTGTTCGAACTAGAATCAGCGTATATGATATACCACTTAATACATACGTAGTGTTAAAATTCTAATTATAACAAAAATCAATAGACTGAAACACTCTCAGATAATTAAAAGTTTGTTTGGTTTAGGTGAATAAAAGCGTTTTTCTTTCTTAGAATTCCACCTGTGCTCAAGTTATAGAATAGTAATCTACCTCTTCACTGTGTGATATCGAATTAATTTATCATATCTGTAACAGAATGTAAACAAGATGTTGAAATAAATTAATTTATAAGGGTTTTGTTTGGGGTTCCAAGTGTACCATGACTTTTGAGCAGTTTGAAAGTTGTGACTGGCAGTTGTGATGATACTTCATAAGGGTATAGTCTTGAGAGGC
Source organism: Ignelater luminosus (assembly GCA_011009095.1). NCBI lineage: Eukaryota > Metazoa > Arthropoda > Insecta > Coleoptera > Elateridae > Ignelater > Ignelater luminosus. The sequence goes on from VTPC01005787.1 coordinate 15,656, forward strand.
TTTGTTGGGATTTAGACGTAGATATCTGACAAAGACGTAATCAAGTTTCGGCAAAAATAAAAACAACTGAGTTGCTTTTACTTTACTACATTTATTATCTTAACTAAAGTACTTCAACTGCACGAAGATGTGCAGATATATAAGCTAGGTTAAGCAAGAAACGAAAGAGAAAGGAGGAAGCTGAGAAAAAAGAATGAAGAAATATGGTCTCATATTCTTAGAGACGTTTGAACATAATCTCACGGATAGCATCTTTTCAAGCTAACAATTGAATCAAATGTCCGAACTTAGAGTTCTGAGCGTTAAGACTTACCTTGTCTTACGACCGATAGCCTAAATCCGATTCAGCTTAAATATTGGTCAACAGTCCGACGTTTGGTAGATTCTGCTTCAAACTAAATACATAGGTCAATAGACTGTTCTCTTGCAGTCACTATGAATACTGCGCATTAAAATCAAGTATGCTGTATTTTTGTTGTAGTATACCAACTCTCTCTCCCTGTCGAGATTATCTTTTGACAGATGCATTGCATCAATCAAGCCTTATGAATTTCTTTGTGTGTATCGCTATCATCTGATCTACCTTGCCAATGTCATGCAACATGCATTTTCTTGGATAGTATCCTTTTGAAAGCCTGAAAGCAAACTAAGAAGGCAACGGAGATGCGAAAAAGTGCACGCAAGATCCATATCCAGAACAGTTCGGCTTGTGTGGTTAATAAGTACAAACTCCCCAGGTCAAAAAGTCTCAGATTCAGAATTCAATTAAACAATAGTTTACCTAATACAAATAAGAAAAGAACTAATAGTTAAGGGTAAGAAATAATTTAAAATTAGTTACCTACTTCTACAATTTTAAAACAAAAATTTAAAATAGAACATAAAAGTGTGAATAGTGTTCGTAATTACTTAATCAAAATCAAAATGTAAACTAAATGGAAATAAATAATTAATAAGAGGATGATGTTAACATAAAAGCAGTTTTAAAGTTGTTTTTTAATTAGAAGTTGTGTGATTTGAATTAATTCCTGTTAATTTGGATTTTGAAAGTTTGAAGATAAATATTACAAGTTATAACATGCACTACAACAACAAATAACAATTAGTGACGAATATTAGACAAATTGTTTCACAGATCAAGGAAAAATGAAAAAAAGAGACAGAAAGAAAGCACAAATGAGCAGTTCAAAAAGATTAGAAAAGTACAAAGAACTCGAGTTAAAAAAAAACTCCAAAAGAAATTAGCAAAGAAATGGCAGAAATAAAAAATGTTAAATGTCATAGTAAATAATTTAAAAAAAATACTAAACGAAAAAATTCAAAGAAGAACAAAACATCCTAAACCAACAGAGAGTTTGAGAGTCGAAAACAGAAAAATGACTTCACAAATAGAAGCTTTGGAAAATAACATAAACATAAGAAAAAACAAGATAGAAAAAAGAAGTGCAACTCCTTCAGGACTAAAAGAAGACCGACACTGAACAATTCTTATTAACTAAACTGCAACGAAAACCAGATATATTATCAGCGAAAACTGTAAGACCATCAACACCAAAGCCGTTTGTCACAGCAAAAAGTGAAAAATGTGAGAACAAAATGGAAATCATGAAAGCAAAGAGAAAGTTAAAAAGAACCCAAAAACATTGAGAGTGATTTAACCCCTAAAAAAAGGCCCAGTTTGAACTAAGAAGATTAGCAACCGTTCAGATAAAATCTGGCAAATCATTGTGGAGGGTCGAAGATGGGACTGGTGCACACAAAGATGAACACAGAAAACCAAAAACACTGATTACAGATAAAGAAAGTACTGGAAAAAACCAACACGGAAACAAAAACAGCTAAAGATAAAATATACACAATCTGAAAAATGAAAAAATGAAATACAAGAAGCTTAAGTCGTAAAGAACATGAACTATTTCAGGAGATACAAAAACAAACAGAATTATTGACAATAATAGAGACCAAAAAAAGCACCAGAAAGCATAATAATAGACGATAGAAACCTACTGCTATACACAGGAATGAAAAATACAGAAAAGGCAAGAGCAGGAGTAGTGCAAAACTATAAGCAATTGTGAATATCTACTGAACTGAACGTAGGTATACCCAAAGGCATTAATATGAATAGCTAACAATATTTATCTACTACGCACCAAATGACGATGACACTGCTGAAGAAAAAAAAACACATTTTGTAAAAAACTAGAAAGAACTCTAGATAGTCACAATAAAAGCTAACTATACTGAGAAAATTAAATAAAAATGTCTAGAGGCGTTGAGTGAAATGGGAAGAAACAACTGTACCTCACGGAGAAGAAACTCAAAAGAGAAATGAGTTACGGCGGCGTCTTCAAATTCTTACAGATAGACTTTTATATAGAATAACTAGAGAAGTTGCAAGTAAAGCAAAAGAAAGTCAATGACAGACTACATGATAATACTCCAAGAGCTAAAAGAAGATGTGATAGTTTAAAAGAGGTCACGAAATTGTAAGCGATCATTATTTGCTAGAATTTACTTTCTTAAAGAAGGCATACCCCGGAATAAAGCAGCTTAGGAAATCTGACGCTGAAAACAAAATCATATCAAAAAAGAAATAACAGAAAGGAATATGCAAAAGTAATAGAAGAACAAAATAATAAGTTAATAGAGGAAGACGACAATAATGATGTAGAAAAATTGTGGATAAGACTCAAAGAAGTAATCCAGAATGCAGCTAACTATTAAAATTTGGGGAACCAGTAAAGTAAAGTAACGACGAAAGGGCTTTGCGTGGTGGGATGCAAGCATTATTTATTGCAAAAGAATTTGTAGACTTAAAACTATTAGTCAACATAGCTACCACCATTTTGTAAGCATTTATTGTAGCGTGGCACTAATTTTTGTATTCCTTCGTCATAAAACGTTGACGCCTGTGACTGTAACCAAGTTGCAACATGTTCTTTAATCTCATCGTCATCCATGAATTTCTTGCCAGCGAGGTTTGATTTTAGGCTTAAATGCAGGAAGAAGTCACTGGGAGCAAGGTCCGGACTATACGGTGGGTGGTCATATTGTTCCCATCCAAATTGAGTCAAAAGTTGCCGTGTAAGGTTTGCAGTGTGGGGGCGAGTATTGTCGTGAATCAACAAAATGCCGCTAGTGAGCTTTCCACGACGCTTATTCTGAATTGCACGACGCAGTTTCCTTAGCGTATCACAGTAAGCAATAGCGGTAATTGTTTTGCCCCGTGGTAGAAAGTCCACTAAAAGAACACCACATCTGTCCCAAAACACTGTGCACATGATTTTTTGGGTTGTCAAATTCGGCTTCGATGTTGTCTTTGCTGGTGATGATGTGTGCCTCCATTCCATCGATTGCCGTTTTGTCTCATGTGTCTCATAGGCTACCCAAGTCTCGTCCCCAGTCACTATACTGTTGAGGAAATGGTCCCCGTCATTGTGATAACGAGTCAAAAATTCAAGAGCAGCACCTAGGCGTTTTTTCTTGTGATCCTCGGTAAGAGTTTTCGGTACCAAGCGTGCACAAAGCTTTCGATATCCCAGTTTGTCATGAACAATTTCATGAAGAAGGGATCGTAAAATTAGGGGAAATTCCATAGAAAGAAGAGAAATCGTAAACTTACGGTTTCCTCT
>VTPC01005796.1:0-33648 GCA_011009095.1 Ignelater luminosus
ACACAAAGAGAAGCTCACCGACTTCCAAAACTCTTACTAACTGATAGATGTTCACAAAAGAGGGCGCCAGCAGTCGTAGATCGAAGGGTTCTGATGGTCGATCACGCGACTACTCGTGAATCCGACACCCTGTATATAGGCTTCTTGCGAAACCTCACCCTGTGTGTAACTTACCTCGTGGAAGCTTTATTAAAACTCGCTTCAACGTTTCACGATTGAGACTCAACACGAAATAAAAAAGCTGTATAAACACGTGATTTGTCTTAATTAATTTTGACAAGGAAGTCCTCTGAAGACTTCCTTCTTTTTCAAAAAAGAAGATCCAAGAAAGAAATACCAGTTTAATATTTACTTAACCTATAGGGTTCACGGAGCTTCCAAGATGTAACACACAGATCGACGCTTTACGGGGCGGGAAGTTTCTGTTCTCGACAGACCCTTTAACGTTGCACCAACGGGACCAAAATTGTTGCGTTTCTACCCTCTACAAGTTTTATTTCCTGGAAATGCCAGCGTAGCTTTAATTGAAGCGAAAACGCTTCCCACAATAACAAATCTTCCAAAGCATCGCTTTTTGGTAAACAAACCGGCTTTCTTCCGTGAATAACACGACAAAGACCCGACGAAATAGAATTTCTCGAGTCCGATCTCTCTTTTACTAAGAGAATCGCTTAAATCGAATTCGGTTTGCAACCATTTGAGGATTTGTAGGGGTGACGCCGAAAATTATCCCCGTATGTCGATTCGAGTACGCCGCTGTTACCGTACTGCCTATCCTCTCTGCGTCTCCTGTTGCGCAATGTGTACTTACTGGAGTGGGGTTGGAAAGTCAGATGCACGCCCTAACAGGTTAAAAATGCTGAAAGTCTTATGGGACAATGGGAAATTCTACTACATAAATTTACCAGCTCGAACCTGACTTAACCGAGACCGTGTGACTTCAGCATTCGCGACTAAGATTCCAGGAATTTGATATTGGAAAATAGCAAAAGGCACGTCTACCGGAGCCCAGAAGTCGAGACCACAAAGTTATCAATTCTTCCGAATAACATTGTAACAAACATTCGTTTATAGAATGAAATAATTTAAATATTACGCGTCAGGAAAACAAATACCTGAACGAAATTGAAAGACAGGGGCGGATTTAGTACGAATTTGAAAATAACATTACACACTTCCCATGGAAGAAATGTACTAATTGTATCGCAAAAGAATGCAAGAATGGGGTATAGATAAACAATCTTAATAATTGAAATAATGTTATAAAACAGGAAAAAATAAGTTGTAAAAGGAACTTTTATATATACGCGGTGTCTCACAAGGAACGTTGATGATATACCGTGAGGTTTACCATGTGACGGGATGATAACGACAAAAGACCGTTACAATATGTAGAAGTCAATGAAAGTAAACAGTCTTCGCAAAGAGAGTTTTAGACCTGGATACAAGAATCCTTTGAAGACGATGTACAAATTTTTTTCTAACAATAAATAGTTTGAGATTATAACAATTTCTATTTTGTTTATATCTATAAATAGGCAACCAAAAAAACACCGCCAGTGAACAAAATCCATATAATTCACTGATGTTTTATGAGTATGGTTATATCCCTATGGTTACGCGCATAACGACTATATTATTGAAGAGTCGTAGATAAAACATTTAAATTTCCACTGCGAAAAATTAAATGCAATATTAGAAATAATTATACCCAGCGTTTCACTATCAGAATGAAATTAGTCAACAAGGAAAAATTTTTAACTCTAGCTGAAATAGTAAGTGAACGGAAATTGACGGAAAATTTAGCACTCACGACTCAAAATTAAAAAAACCCATAATGATGTAACAGGAACGGATAAAGTGACTGTTACACATTCTTCAAATAACTTTTCTAGTCGTCCACATCGGAGACGTCTTTAAGATGTTGGTTCATTTTTTGGAACAGTTTCCGTGGAACTTGAAGTAATTTTAAATATCCCAGCAAGTACTTCTGCATTCTTCTACAAGAGTTTTCTTGTTCCACGATTCAGCTTGCCACCTTCGTCCAAAGTTTGGTATAAAATGTTTACTCAGTTCATGATAGATTCCTCCCATCAATGTCTCTTTTAGTTCTGGATAGCTACATTTTATATTTTAGAGACATTTATGCACTTCGCAATTACTTGAAAGAATTCTCGATAGGTTATACTAAAACTTGCCGTGGTTTCAAAAATGCAGTGTCACCTTCTCATAGAACTGATGACTTTTGAACAAAGAAATATAAACAACTCTTGTTATATAGAAAAATCAAAGTCGATTACTTAATTACTCTCGTTATGATTCATTAACTTCGTTGGAAATAGTAAGTGAATTTCGAAGAAAAAGAAAGTTCATTAGTTTAATGGTTCCTTTAACCAAAGCCGCAGGTTACAGCAGCTGAAATCTATTTGTTTATGTAATTAGGGGTTCAATGCATTATTCGCACCTTATTTCGCCTTGAGGATCGCTGTGGCACAATAGGTTATGGCCAATTACCTTTCAAGATATAGATAAAAATGTACTTTATTTTTAAATGGTCTCTACAATATAATTAGAAACTTTAAAAATAATCTATTATTGCATCTCAGTACCTAATTAGTTGCATTAAGTAGAAAGTTTTTCAATTGAATTACTGTGTTGGTAATCGCCCTTGAACATTTGTACGATTGTTTTACTTGAAATGGGGTTTTGTTCAATACTTGACTTTGATTTCATATTTTTTTCATTAAAAGACGGATCCAAGTGAAAATTCTAGTTGAAAATATCCACCTAACCCTATTATATTAAACTATACTTAAAAATGTTGGTATATCGAACATTTGAAAAAATTAATTTTGTCCTCCCGTAAACCGGCATGCGTCGTTACAATCAAGAAGAATAATTTCTTTTTTAGCACAAAATCTGACTATAATATACAATAGAATCTTTATAAAGAGTTAATTTTGATTTGTACTTTTATATATATTAGCTATGAGAGGGTAGAAAACTTTTCATATTGAATTGATTTTTGAGTACAAATAATACAAAGCACTTAACTATCGTGTATCAATATGATAATATTGTTATTATACTCTCCTTAAAATATTCGTGGGGTCTAGGGACCCTGAAGAGAACTTTCAAATATCTTGTAATTTTTACAGTAAGTTACACTCATTTATACTCAGCTTTTTCGCACTATTAGAAATTTCAACCAAAAAATTTTTTTTGGGTGATTTCACTCCACAGCCACGGCCTATCATACTTATGTATTTTTTTGAAATTAGAGATCCTGCCATCTAACAAGAAAACGAGCATGCTTAAGGATGTAACACATGGGCCGAAAAGTCCCAGGCCTAACAAATAGATGGCGCTAGTTCTATTGCATTCACCGCTTTTTTAGTTAGTACTAACCTTCAAAAGACAGCTGTCAAAATTTCATGATATTCTATTCATTATTTTGTGAGTTATTGTGCTAAGAGTGACGCTACTTTTGTTATTTTCAAAACAATGGATCAAAAACAATTTCGTGTTTTAATTTTACACTGCTTCTTGATGGGAAAAAATACCGTTCAAGCGAAGCAATGGCTTGAAAAGTGTTATGGGGACTCCGCTCCATCAGAAACAACAATAAAACGTTGGTTTGCTGACTTCAAACGTGGTCGTAGAGACACCGATGATGCAGAACGCAGTGGACGTCCAAATGAGGCGGTAACACCAGAAAACATCAAACAAATCCACAAAATCGTTTTGAATGATCGAAAAGTGAAGTTGCGTGAGTTAGCTGACATTGTAAAGATATAAAAAGAACGTGTTGGCTTTATATTGCATGAGCATTTGACTATGAGAAAGCTCTGCTCAAAGTGGGTGCCGCGTTTGCTCACTGTTCACCAAAAACAAGAACGTGTTGATGTTTCTGAGCAGTGTTTGGCCATGTTTAAACGTAACAAACCGGAATTTTTGCGTCGATATGTGACAATGGATGAAACTTGGATCCATCACTTCACTCCGGAATCAAAACGATCGTCATCTGAGTGGACAGCAACTGGTGAACCTCGTCCAAAGCGACCGAAAGCACAACAATCGGCTGGAAAGGTTATGGCCTCGGTATTTTGGGATGTGCGTGGTGTAATATTCATCGACTATCTTGAGAAGGGAATTACCATCAACAGTGAATATTATATAGCGTTACTGGAGCGTTTGAAGGCCGAAATTGCAAAGAAACGACCGCATATGGCAAAGAAAAAAATTTTGTTAGAGCGGCGCTGGAATGATTGCGTTGTTCTTGATGGAAATTACGTTGGTGAATAAAGCTATTTTTGAACAAAAAAAACCGTGTTTTCTTTGTTAGGCCTGGGACTTTTCAGCCCATGTGTTAAATGGTGGATTCTTTTTGTGATTCTGAGACTATTCTTAGACACCGTACTACAATCCAAATTTGTACTTTTATTGATAAATTTATATGCGTCTAATAGGGTAAAAGCACCAATACTCTGCCAGATAAACAAAATTTAAAGTTCAAACTTCTTTAAATTTAAAACGAAATAATATTTATCAATGAAACTTTCTGTATAGTAATGCACATTTAAATGGTATACATACTTAATCGTCAAAAGTCATAAAACGTTTAGTTTTATATTGGCAAAAAAAATAATTCATCAAAACCGGCACTTTGCCCCCATAAGCCGCCGCTCTTTACTAGAAATCCGCCGTCAAGGTCTTAGTAGCCGTCCTTTAAAGAAACAAAGCTATAAACATCGTAAAAACGAGAGAAATGATTATTTCTTAAATTATTACATACGAGTTTTTGGAAGCTTTATTCCGATCACATGTTTGGCAAATTAAATCTATTTTAGCGATATCTTCATTACTCGCCATAAGCATAAAATAATTTAACAATTTTATGCCTTTCTTGCATTTGCTCATAAACGATTTATTGAAACGAAAAGAATTTATTAAAAAAAATACATGCAAATACAAAATGAGTAATAATTAATAAACAAATGAATTTAATTCCTACTTTCTACATGATACTCTTTAAAAGTTAATTTTTCACTTAAGTTGGTTGTTTGGACATGTGACTTCCTAAAATTAGATTTTTTTTTTGAAGAAAATAATAATCATCCAATAAATGATGGAAAGATTAATAAATGTGGGGACTAATTAACAAAATTCAATTAAAAACTCGAGCAACAATAATATAAAACCTCGTATTGTGGAACACCTGGTGCACGATAGTGGGAGGCGGCGAGCAGGTGACTAGACGAATCTGTAAATACCGGTACTCTGCCTACCCTATTTTCGACAATGGTTTAATTAAAATTCAGGATTTTTTGTGTTAAATATTAAGAAGGGCCATTGCTTTAATTTATCAAACAAAAATTTTTACGAAGATGTTCACAACAATGCGCAAATCTTACCTAGAATGCAACCGTTTCTCGTTAATAAAAACGCCCTCAATGGCAGTCGTAGTAAACACAATTACGTACTAGCAGTAAATAAATGCTAATAATTAACATATAACTTTTATTTAACGGAATGAATGTAACATAATACTTAGAACGAAGGATGGTAGATAACATAGAGCTAAAAATCTCCGCTATTGTAAACAAATGTCCCTTTTCTTCTTTAACTCATTTAGCTTTTGCTGTTTTCTATTCTTGAGTAAACAAAATCAATTTGATTTCTTACTGTTAATTTTTTGGCGAATTCTGAGAAGGAACTAGTTTCTAGCAATTGCAACACGTAAACAAAAAGAAAAAGTAAAAATGATAATGATTGATGTAGAACTGTTCCTATGAACAGGAGTACAGGACTACTTTTTGCATATAATTATTACGTCGTACCTTTTTTTACCAACAAGACTAATAGTCCTCAGAGAAACATTTATTACACTTCAAAACACAGCATTGGTACAGAATTTATACATTTTTTTTATTTTTTAAACTAAATTGCTAAAATCAACTGTTTTATTATAAATTGGACACGAAAGTAACTCGAGTTCCAATCTATTAATTACAAGATTCAAACAACTGTTTGTTAATATTACTTATATAGGAACAGTTATTTTTTAAGGTTTTATATTATCCACAATCCATTGGTTATAGTTTTTAACTTTGGTATAGACGCTAGGAAATTCTTGAACTGCACAACCAACACCGAATGATACTATACCAATTAAACTCCAACTTTGTTGCGTTGGTGTAACGTCTACAATCATTAACGGGCCACCGCTGTCACCTCTGCAACTGTCTTTTCCCGGGACTCCTCCGGCACATAACTGACTATCTTCTAATTGCACATTAAGTTTTTCTTTATAGATAGGAAAACATTTCGAGTTAGGAACTAAAGGTACCTACATACAAACATATTGATATATTGTTGTGCATAAATAGCAGTTTTACAAAAAACTTACTTCCGTTTTCAGTTTTACATCGCTCTCTGTATTATTTTCTGTTACACCCCAACCAACTACAGTTAAACGATTGTTGGTATAACTTAAACTTTTTTCAAAATCTATAGAGATTGGCAAACACACTGGCTTAATAAAATCTGTTACGAACATAAACATAATTACTTTGTTATATGTATGTATGTTATAAATAGAGTTCTTATTTTACTTTTTTAATGTGCTTGAAAATAATAACTGGTTGTTCTTTTACCTGTAAAGGTTACATTTTCTTTAAGTCTTAATAAGGCAATATCGTAAGCATGATTTCGATTTCTCGGATGATACATTTCGTGTACAATTTGTTCTTCTATACCTAAGTCTACAGGACGATCCGCACAGTATTCAGATGCCATTAGTCCCTCGCAGTCTATTTCTTCACTAATAGTATGTTCGCCAAGGCGAACACTTTTACTGGAAAAACATTCGTTATTTTGTAGTTGTCCAGAGGTACTAATTAAACTTATCCGATATAAGTATAATTTAATTTCAGGAATACTTACAGTTTCATCTCGGGCGGTATATTTGTTATACAATGAGCTGCTGTTAACACGTATCTGTTATTAATCAAGGATCCTCCACAATTAAATATAGATTTGCCACCAGCTAAAATTTCAGTAAACAATAAATTGATTTATATTTTTAAATTAACAAAATTACGCTTTTCGTATTCTATAAGTACTGCCCAAGGAAATTCACCGATATCGGTTGTTTCTCCTCCAACAATTCGGCTATTGTATGTAATTCCGCATATATCTTTACCGGGAAGTAACAAATTAAGTTCATTTTCTTCTAAAACAAAAAGAGAGATTTATTTAAAAATTATTCCAACAACTGTATTAAAAACTAATTCATCTAACTGTAGATCAAGAACGAAAGGTTCACTCTTGGGTCTATAAATGGTGTACATTACGTTCTGCTACTAACAGAAATTGCACCGTCTTAATGACACATCTTTTCGTTAGCAAAATGTGACCGTTTACATAAGAATACCGACCAACACACTAAAAGAATCTGTTTCAGTACAGATTTTGCTTCAATATATCTATTATGGATTTCCTTTTGAGATTTCACACAGACCTAAACACAGAAAAGTTCATGCTGGCCACCTTACTGGACATAGAATGCGATTTCCACAAGATCTGGGAAGACAGATTTCTTTAAAAGCTCTCATCACCGGTGTTCCTAGTTTGTGCGAATAATTCGTAGTTTCCTTACCCATCGCGTCAGTCGGCAACACCTGGTACGAGTGACACGATATCCCACGCCCTTTGGACAGTTCCACCTATTACACCCCAGTTTGGGCATTATCTCTTTTCTCCGCTTCCATGTTCAGGATTCTGTCACAACTTCACACATTTGCAGACTTGGCGCCATTGGTGCGGATTTATATTCCATCCTAACCCGTTAACGCCCAAATTGAGTTTTTTTTCTTAAATTGACAAACTAAACAGTGCTAATTCAATAACACTAATCTTGGCGAAATTTGATTTTTCCAACTTCCACTTCGCTGGAGAAGCTTGTCGTTATATGATGACGCACACTGGTCGGAAATGACGAAAAACCGGTCGAAACTAAATAACTCTCAGAATTGCTTAAATATTTTGTAGATAAGGTGCTATTGGCGTCTCTGCTATCCAAAGTGATGTAGAAAATGGAAATTATTTTATTTATTTATTTGTTTTATGGACGAAATTTAAAAAAATTCGTATCTAAATTCGTACATTCCGTCTGTCTGTTGGTCTGTTGCCATGTTACCGTAACTTTACAGGACATGTTATATATGAAATCAACTTAAACTTTTCTTCTAATTACAGATATATAATCGGTATTTAGATATCTCGAACAGTTTTCGAGATAATCAAGATCGAAAATGACGATTTTTTGGCATAGTCTGTCTGTTGGTTTGTTGTCATGTTGCCGTAACTTTACAGGACATGTTATATAAGAAATCAACTTCGAATCTTCTCCTGAATACAAATATATCATCAGTATTTCGATATCTCGAATACTTTTCGAGATAATCGAGATCGAAAATAGCGATTTGTCGACATAGTGATGTTATATATGATATCGATTTAGTTTTTAATAAGGGGCATTCACAAGGTGTACTTCACCGATTTTTTTGAAACTTGGTCTGTCTGTCCGTTCGTCCGTCCGCATTTTTCCAAATTTTGCAGTTTTGACTTCAGATTTGGATTCTACATCAAAAACTAAAAACAATGTGGTCTTCGTTTTTTTGGTCGCCAAAATTTAAAAAATTTTCAAAAATTTTTTTTTACTTTAGAATCGTATTTTAAATCAAAAAATAAAAGAAACGTATACTTTTATCTTTTTGATATCACATGGTCAAAATAGCCGCCAAAATTTGAAAAAAGTAACAAAACGAAATTCGTTGTGGTTATGCTTTGCATTCCCAGATTTTTTATTCTAAAAATTAGCTCACCAGTACCAAAGTATCGGGCTTCAATTTTGACTAATAAAGTTTATTTTTGAACATTTGGTCAGTGGCGTACCTATGGGGTGGCAAGGGGCGGGGCGGAGGCGGTCCGCCCCGGGTGGTATCTAGCACTTTAAAATAACTATTGTTGTTTATACTTTTACTATTTTTTCGAAAAGAAACATATGCGCTCTACATTAACTACAAGTTTAAGACTCGAAAAGCATAATAAATTGAATATCTACAGAATATTTGAGCAACAGATAAATTTAAATGTATTTCTGCTTGTTCTTTTTATCGATTACTAAAAGATCCGCAAATTTCCGCAGTTGATTTTTACTTCCTTAAAAAGTATAAACTTTTTTTCATATTACAACATAAATTCTCATGGGACCACAGGGGATAACATTTTCTAATTTCAAGATGAATAAAGAAAACTCGAACATTGTTCAGCTAACTATCAACATTGAATTTTTCATTGAAATCATACTAAAAAATTGCAGTAACTATGATATTGCATCGTGCTTGAAAGACTATTTCGGGAGTACAGTAGGCAGTTTTGACGCTTTTTTAATTTAGCAAGATATACACCTTCAAAGCAATGGTTAAAATTTGGCTTAGTATGTATGCTGTAAAAGCATTATCTTTCAAGTATTATTTATAACACAATGTGTTGTAATATGCATAAATTAATTACGAATACTAATTTTTGGATATTTAGTTGTAAATATAAATATATTTAAATTTCATTCTGCGTAGATTATTTTTTAGAGTTTTTGCCGCTTTTTACTGGTTTCCGACCACAGTGCGACGGTGGGCGGACAGGTTCTGATACTGTTTCTAGGTTGCCTTTACGAATCGTATGGCTTCCATTCCTTCCTATACGTCTAACACAACTACCTTGTTCATATAATAATCAAAAAATTATTTTAAATAAATATATTCACCACAATAAATCTTACAAGGAGAACAAAAGAACACACTTGTTGTTCTGTGTATTGAAGAAAAGAACATACTAGTGATTTTGGTAAGTGAAAGAACATTCAACACATAAGGTTGCGTTACATGTCACACAGTAAGTATGGGGTGTGCTTCGACAAACCTTTAACTGGCATCTACATTGTTTGTCCTTCTGATCATAACGAGCATTTGAGACCTGCACACATTTAGACTTGACATTTCTCTTTAGAAGATACCAACACTTCTTCAGAATTCAACCAGCGATAGTGCGGATCGTCCATGTATATGCCTTTAGAGTATCCAGGAATTTACAACAACCATATCCAGTAACCGTACAAAGATTGACCAGTACCACTTCTTTCCGCGTATATTTGTCTGATATTTACCGACTAACCTCCCATTAATTTATTTTAGGTTTTTGTTACTGCTGGTCGCGATACGGAAATATTATTCTTCTCCTTTCTACGGTACCTCTAAAAAGTGGCCATTGGTCATATGGCATCATAATTAGTGGCCACGTTGACACATCTATTGTCATTCCACCTAACAAAACAGATCTTTTCGTTGGTATCGTACCTATAGTCAAAAGAGGCCCGTTTTGACTTTTTCAAAGTTCGTAAGTCCTCTAAAGAATATTTCTGCAATCTATATTCCCTGATCGTACCTGTTCCACTAAACGGTTTGTTCGCTAGATGAATCAAAAAATCTGGACTTGTAATTAGGTTATTGAAAAATATTGCGTGACTCTGTGGGGAACTAACGCATTCTAACATACTCAATACCATCCGAGAGCCTAAAGTTAGTTTATTTATTTTATCCACTTGATCGTGGCCTGTATATAAATTAAAATTATAACAGTAGCCAGACTGCCAATACAATGCCCACAACGTATATCCAAAACGCATGGGTTTTCCTCTTAGAAATTGCTTGAGGTTATTCCGACCGGAATAGCGAATCATTTCATCATTTTATCAAAAACTCTAAACTTTTGAAATTTTGGTTATCAGAGGTCTAATTTTAAAGCCCATATCGTCTTTATTTTCGTTTGCCCGAGAAGTGTCTTGAAAGTGCAGAAAACTTTTTATTTTCAGATATCTATTTCGACTCATTGTAGCTTTAAACACAGGGCATCTTAAGTCATCATCCTTGCTCCAGTACATTCGTTCTAATGGAAGAGCTTTATAACAGAAGTAGCAATTTGCCTAAGAATGAGTTCAATTCATCCGTGGAAAAAATGACACCTGATTCATTTTTGCTGGCTGACAAACAACCAGTTTCTTTCACAATATACTCACAAACATCGCTGTCGAAAATGGCTTGAAATAATTCAGTAAGTGTATGGTTTTCGTACTTTCTTATAATATCTTTTCTGCCTGTTTCATACTCCGTTTCAGAATTTCCAAACTTTGGGTAACTTGGTCCCTGTTTCCTTCACAATCTTCTTAGCACTTTTCTTTGAGGTACTTACAACGTTTGTTGATATGTTGGGTTCCTTGGTGCTGGCGTGAATTTCGAATGTTCCAACTACGTCATTCACTAAGGGAGCATAACTAAGCGCATCTACTTACGTCCGATGGAATTATTACACTATCGACGTTATTCGAGTTTTCTAGGTCATCATAGAAGGAGTCATAATCGAGTATCTCCTCGATTTCCTTCAAACTCAAAGCCTTTTTGTAAAAATTCGACAGCGTATATCGAATCCTAAAACCAATGAAATTCTAACCTCAAATGCGTAACAGTATAAATCCAAATACGACAACCGAAGACAATAATCAACATTCTAGTACATTACTGCAGTATTAGAAAACCTTTTTTGAAAATAAAACCACAACAAAAAATCAAAACACAAACTGGACTGTGATACCCCACCCGCCCGTTGTTGTCATACGACGACATCAATATTTATGCCATAATTGTATCCTGATAATTAAAAACTTATAATTTTTGATCACTTTCAGGTCATAACAAAACCCTTAAAAGTATGAGAAAATTTTTTGTAGCCTTATAATTACAAGTATTTGGACGAAAGAAAATAATTACAAAATGTCTAAAAATTACCGATGCACAGACCTTCGAATTTAAACGAAAATGAAACAAAAATAAAACAATAATTGCGTATATTCCGCTTTGCCTATACATATTAATCAAAAAAGACGGTACACAAAATATTCTCTATCTAATATTTCAACGGTGATCGCCAGAAAAAAAAAGTTAAACTTAACGTCATCATGTGACGATGCTGGGCGTTAATGGGCTAATAATAGGCGATTCTTTTTAGACATCCCAAGTTTACGCAGAAAAGACTCTCCGGAAACAACTATGAAGTTACTTCAATCTACTAGGGAATCACATTTTCGAACAGCCTTTTTTAAATCTAACAACATCCAGCCGCACAGCTGCTTTTGGTACGTTTTGCAAAATGTTATTCCAGGATACTACAAGTTCACTCTTATTCACACCTATAAAGCTTTGTTCACCCCATTTTGGAACAAAACAAGAATTAACGTGGACCTGGTCTACCTGAACATTTTAAGTTACGGATGTATGACTTGCTACCGGAGTTCGGTGGTAACAGAAATTAGAATAGCCTCGAGTAGCTATCTCAAGTCGCAGGAGGGAATGGGCCTGCACGGGGTGACTTAGATACCAACTGAGGTGAGCAAATTTGTATTTATTAATGGGCGCCAGATTCTAAAAAGTCGAGGTCCAATAAAATATTATTATCTCGAATCACAGATAATGTAACTTACCAAACTCGAACTTCCAAATAGGCCTGAAAAAGGGCGAAGGTGACAAAAATAAAACATTAAAATAGACAACCCAAAATTTAATGCGACACAGTAATGCAGGTGGTACAAAAGAAAGTTGCGGTACACTAATAGTGTTACCCAGTAGATGATATAATACAGTAAACACAAGAAAATAAATATTCTAGACTCAAAGAAATACAAAGTTTCAGGCAAAATTTAATAGACTGCGTATTGCACCCTAAAAAAAGGAAAGAAAATAAAAATTATCAGCCTAGAAGGTTCAAACAAATAAATTAGCAATACAATAATTAGATAATAATTAACAATAGTCGGCGCGTTATAACCAGACACGCGACGGAAACCTCAATGCAAAACTTCAATAAATTTTGACGCACCCCGTAGATAGCACTCCGCAGATTTCCAAAGTCTATAATATAAAATATCAGGTAACCAAATTTTGATCGTAAAGCTAACAATTTATGAGGGTGGTCTGAAAAGTTTCCGACCCCAACGTGAAGATGGCAGCACTCGTAAATAAAAGCTACTGAATTTCGTTGTTCATCTGTTGACGCGCAGTTTTTATGTAACAGTCGTTTGAGTGAGTTGATGTGAGTTTTTTTTGTGAAAATGGACAAAATCGAGTATCAAGTTGTCATTAAATATTTGTTTTTGAAAAGCAATACGCCTTCGCAAATAAAAGATGAGTTGGATTCTGTGTATGGGGACTCTGCACCATCATTTACCACAGTGAAAGTTTGGGCTGCTGAATTTAAACGTGGCCGTAAGAGCTTGGGAGACGATGAACGTTCGAGACGTCCAAAAACTGCAACTACCGACGAAAACATCGCCAAAGTTTACCGAATGGTGCTAGACGACCGCCGAATTAAAGTGAGAGAGATAGCAGAAGTTATGAACATGTCAAAAGAACGTGTTTGTCACATATTAAATCAACATTTAGGCATGAGAAAGCTGTTCGCGCGTTGGGTGCCGCGTTTGCTCAAGTTAGACCAAAAACGTGTTCGAATGAATATTTCCAACACTCTTTTGGCGCAGTTTAGGCGAAATAAATCCGAGTTTTGGCGCCGATTAATTACTGTAGATGAAACTTGGATACACCATTATACGCCCGAAACAAAAATACTGTCCAAACAGTGAACTGCAAAAGAGGAACCGGCTCCAAAAAAAGCAAAAACTGTTTTTTCGACTGGAAAAGTGATGGCGACTGTTTTTTGGGATAGTCAAGGAGTTATTTTAATCGATTATCTTCAGAAAGGAAAAACCATTACAGGAGCATACTATGCGTCATTACTTGACAAGCTGAAGGCAGAACTTGCGAAAAAACGGCCACATTTGCAGAAAAAGAAAATCCTGTTTCACCAAGACAACGCACCGTCTCACACCTCAGCGGTTGCCATGGCGAAAATCCACGAATTACGGTTTGAACTGCTTGACCATCCGCCTTACTCACCAGATCTAACACCAAGCGACTTCTTTTTGTTCCCTCATCTAAAAATTGCGCTCGGAGGACAAACATTTTCGTCAAATGAAGAGGCAATCACCTTCGTGAACCATTATTTTGCAGAGAAAAATGCCGAGTACTATTTGGACGGGTTACAGAGATGGGAGCATCGCTGGGAGAAGTGTGTAGAGTTACAAGGAGATGTTGAAAAATAAAAAAAATTTTCAGGAAAAAATGTCTTATATCTTTGTTAGGTCGGAAACTTTTCAGACCACCCTCCTATATCTAAATACCATAAAAATCTCTGATATCTAGTTTTACTAGATTAACGCAAAATAATTAATTTAATATTAATGCACCCTATTAATTGCTAAACTTAGAAGTTGTACGCATATAAATTTCATTTAATAATTTACAAAAATCAACAAATGATTCAATAATCTATACGTAACCCGTGTAAATTTTCAAAAATAAAAAAATAATGTCCAACAAAGACGTTCGATAACGGAAAATAAATGCAAAGTATTTATCGTCTGATAATGAAAAATACGATACATATAAAAATTATACAAAAGTAGTTTGAAGAAACTATTATCGTTCATTTTACACATAAGAAAATAATAAGTTTTACTAATAATTGACAAATACAAAAACTATAGATTGCACAAATATTCAGGGAATTTTGAAGAACTGTTTAATGACATATGACTGATGTACCAAACAATACAACGAATATCACAACACACGATAATAGATTAACGGAAAAAGGTGAATATCAAACCTATGACACACCTGTACTACAGCGATAACGAAGCTGCACGTACCCTTCTGGAGCTGGTAGAACCAGGTTGAGATGATCCTCCGGGGTAACCGCTAACTGGCTGAAGATGGAACTTATTCAGAGAAGTCGTCGAAATTAGCGGACTCGGAGTTATGAAATCTGATGAAATTCACAGAATCGCCAAATTATTTTCTCAAAAGAAGCTTCAAAATAACTCCAATAATGGAAGGCGGGTCCAGCTCCCCAAATACGGGTAGATTTTACAAAAACCTTAGAAAAGACACCACCACCACGTTAATTTTAAATTTTCGATTCCCTTGAATCGGTACTACAACGACCGCTATTTAACTTGAAGTCCCCCCAGAATGCCAAAGCAAGCAAATGTTAAAATATTTTCGCTGCAGTGGGATATACAGGACAACATAATATAATTGAAATTTGAGAATGCTGAAACGACACGTAACAGACTTTAATTGTAAACGGACAGGTTGCCTTTATTCTGACAATTAAAGTCTTTGTTAAATCAGAAAGTGCGTCTTTATTACAAAATAACGGAAAATAACAAAATTATGCATGCATAATTTTTTTGTGAATTCCTTAAAATATCCATTGAATTTCAAAAGTCCTTGAATGTGCATTCATTTTCAAGAATGCTTGAAGTATGCATTTGCATATGCAGATAATTTGATTTGTGGTTACTGGAATTGTCTACGGCATTTCCCATTTGGATTTCTCCAAGCAACTGTCATCATGCCTTAACTTATTGTGAGATAATTTTTTTAATTTGTCTAGATTACTTTAAAGTATCAATTATGTAGTATAGTAATATTAATTGTAAGTAAAACTGACGAAAATAGGGTCAGAGGTTAATGTTAAAAACTCACATTTAGTATTAACATATTTGATATAATGCGTAATTATTATCCCATTTAACAGTGTATTTGAATTACCTAAAGATTAAATTTACAAAAATTATATATAGTTCGTACAAGGTGTAGTGGTTATACCTGTTTTTATTCTTGAATCTTCTGTAGGACAACAAACATGTGGTATTGAACTTTCGAGATTGCATTGAAGTTGTCTCAGATAAGCTCTTGTTTCTGGAGGAACTGGTTGTTTCTTCAATATGTTCAACACAGCAGCGCATGTGGTTGCTGGCACACACTGTGTGTCGTTACACAATTGTTGCGATTGAGCTGAAACTGTTTTTTGACAATTTAAGAATGACTTCTATGATAGAAACCAGCAAAAAACTTAACCTGTGACAATGTTTATAATTAACAAACAAACAGCACACATCAACTTATTATCACCCATTTTGTTAGCAACTTCTTTCTATAGTAATTGAAAACAAACGAACAAACTTTTATTTTAGAAAATACAGCTTTACTGTTTTGTGCGTCATCTAACCTTCGCTTCTACTAGTTATTGTATACGTGATTTAAAAAGTTATTCATTAAGGAATTGGTATAACATAACCTTCAAAACGTTTAGAACCGCTTTAACCAGAAAATATTTGTACTAAACGTATATACATCGCGGGAAAACCCACAAAAACTAGACACAGCAATGACAAACTCAGTCATACATATGTTTTGCTTTTAGATTTAATTTGCATACCGTTGAAAATTATCACTAGTACAATACTAAAACAACATTCTAAAAGTCGAATCAATTGTTGTTATTTATTATACCATAACAAATATAAACAAAAAAGTAACAAAATTACTTCTCAGTAGCCATTCCTTTTTTAGGTGAAAGGTCATTTATCAATTTCACAGTTGGAAAAAAACGTCAACGCTGGCTAATAAAAATTCCCACAATTGCAACGTTCTGTTTCTCTTGATTACTCATGTTGGATTAACCTAGATAATTAAATACAAAAATATGTTTATTCATTTTTAGTTATTAAAAGTGGAAATTAAATCTATATTCATTTTACATTGTTATTAAAGATTCCTGGAATAAAATACATTGTTGAAGGCTTTGATTATTATGTCTGTTGACTACACTAGAATCGTTTTAATAAGGTTGGAAACTTCGTTTCCAACTTGAAGAACTATACGGTAATCTAAAAAACAGTCAATTATTTTATACAATTTTTGATTTTTGCTTATAATTAAAAATTTACTAGACTGTACTATCAGAAATAAAGTGGCACAATTAGATTTATTACATGTGCAATTGGGTCAGTGCCTATCAAAGCCTGTCATTTTACATATTTAATTGATGAGTGTGTTGAACCAACTACGTTCCAGGACTGCACCTTATCTTAATTTCTTGTTTAATTTTTCATAATTGCAGATTTTAAAAAATGAATTCGCTTTCAACCTCAAATTGCAAATTTGGATTTAGAAATTATACCTCAGTAATTTGATCGTGTATTCGATTGAACTTTTTTTTCTAAGATACGGAAAAAACCATAGACGAATTTCAATATGGAAATTGTGGGAATTTCTTTAATGTTTTTTATTTTGTCAATTTCTAGAAAAAAGAAGTTATGTTCTTTTTGTATATTACTATGTTAGCACGCTACGTAAAAGATGAGCAAAGAAATCAACCACTATCGCCAGAAATATTACGACGTAACGGATAAAACTTACCTTGTTCACTTCCACTTCCTTAAGTTTATGTTCAGCGACGTTGCATTCATGACTTCTGTCTCTGGAAGGCTACATGTCCCATTCTCTCATAAACACATTAAGGGAGTTATAAGTCAGATCAGTCTTCTGATAAATACGTGAGAGGGCGTTAATTTAGCATGAACTCAAATCTCACACAGCAATGTTTGTAGCCCGTCGTAAATGACAGTTTTATCTCCCAGAAGTCTTCTTAACAATCTTTTTACTAGTCCTACAAGGCTTTCCTCAAAAAGATCTATAGATACATTGGATTCCTAGGTCTAAGTATAATAAAGGCTGAATATAAGTTTTATGTAGTAAGCACAAGTATTTAGATAGATAAGATAAGAGTAACCACGATGATAGGCACTATATATAGATGGCCTCAAGAGAAAACGTAGAGCGCAATTCCAAATAAATAGTAGCAGCTGAAAGAAAGATTCAAAGTAATAGAAAGTGTAGTATGGATTCGCAAAGCGGCTAAAAAGCTGGCACAGCGCATGCAGGGAACAATGTTCACACAAGTAAAACGGACGGAAACGACTTTAAATTTGTAAGATTTCAACCAACACTAAATATAAGAGTTCATGGGATGACTCTTATTCGTACGATAGATAAGATATTTAAGATCTAACTGTGAAAGACGACGTCGCTGGGGAGAAATAAGCGCAAAAGGTGGACTGCCGAAGGCGACCTCAAGTGTACAATAGCATACTTTAAGGAAGTTAAGAAGTAGAAGAATGAGAATCTCAACGTGGGGATTTTGGAGGCGATCGTGTGACAGAGCCGCAAAGCGATGAAAGAATCCTCGTTGGAGTCTCAGCGTACTCAGGAGATAATGTTCAGATACGCTACTGAGAGGAAGGTTCAAGACGAGTTCGAGGCGTTGTTAGAAAAAATGAAGTACGACAGTAGGCCACCATAGGTGGCCTTAAGCGAATGCATGATTGGAGAGCCACGATAACTTATCTTGAGAAAGTTAAAGAGTAAAAGAAAGCAAACGAGGACGTGAGAGCGGTGAAAGAGCCTTTATTGAAGGCACAACGTGCTCAGACGGAAATGTAGTTTTCCAAGGTAGCAAACTAACTATTTAAGGTTATAGCTTTGTCTGCTCTTTCTTCTTTGTATGATAGATAAGAAGGTCCAAGACAAGTTCTATAACCGTCGAAAGCGGCGTTGTTGAAAATAGTTAAGCGCAGCAGCAGGCTACCATAGACGTTATTGCAGTTTAATGATAATTTCACAAAAACGACCCAGGAATTTTGTGGGTCATAAAAAACTGTGATGCGGCGGAAGAGGGTACGTTGAGGTCATATCCTGTCTAGAAAATAATATTCGAATTTGAAATTTTTAATTTCTATGGAAACGAGTTTTATGTTATCAAGGAAATGTCTAATACGAGACATGAAACGGGAGATTGCAAATGTTCACTGAAAAAGGGACTCACGATGGTAGGCCTCTACAAGTAACCCCCAGTGGAAGCGCAATCCTGGATTTATGATAACTTCACCGTAAGAAGGTTACCTTAGAAAGCAAAACAAAAAGGAAAAATGCGACGTAAGAGTTTTATGAATGAATGTGTACCGCTTCCAGATGAAAGGTTCAAATTTGAAATGAATAAAGTCTACGGATACCAGTTTCGTTTTATCAAGGTTATGGTTCTACCCTATTATTACGATGAATCCATAAAAAGCTTTAAGTTAAGATCAAGGTTTTACCGCCAAGGTGATGTTGATGGAGAAAGTTAAGCATGACGATTATGGAAGGTTAAAAAGTAAAAGAGCCCATGTTGAAAACACTTCAGCGACGCATCAGACTGGACTAGAAAGGCCTACCGAAAATTCAAAACATGGAAACACTGCAAAGCATGCTCCAATACCTGTAAGATATGAGTATATGTGTTGTAGGGTTACCAAATGTAACGGAAAATAATTATTTCTCGTGATTTTTGGTATTATAACCAAAAGCTACGATCTGCATCCAATTTTACAGTGAAAATCCAGCAAAGAAATTAGTCAAAAGACGAAACTGTGGAAAATTTGTTTTCGTCGATTGAACTCGTATTTCAATAAGGAAACATTATGACAGATTATTATGTTTAAAAAGTACTTATAGTTTCATTGCTCGTTAAAACACCACATAAAGCACGGGCCCATAGAGAAATTTCTTGACAACTTGGTGTTTCTGTCCGACACTGGTTAAATGCAAAATGTATTCCTTTAAATATTTTTATTAACGCAACTTATGTCTTACTCTTTTAGCATAGATCAATTTCCAGATATTGCAAATCTAATCTATGTAACTTTCAACTAACTCTATAACAATGGATATCTTCTTAAGTACCCACCTTGTTTTTATATGTGTTGTAGGGTTACCAAATGCCACGGAAAATAATTATTTCTCGTGATATTTGGTATTATAATCAAAAGCTACGACCTGCATCAAATTTTACAGTGAAAATCCAGCAAAGAAATTAGTCAAAAGACGAAACTTTGGAAAATTTGTTTTCGTCGATTGAACTCGTATTTCAAAAAAGAACTAACTGTTAAAATTATATAGTAAGTAACCTCAAAAACCGGCAAGAAAAAATAAAGAATATAAAAAAAGAGCTCAGAAGGATTACTAATAAGGCGAGAAACGATTGGTTTGAAAAAAATGCAAGGAAATAAAGGAGCTGGAAAAAGCTGAGAGGTATGACATTTTCTAAAATAAGGTTAGATCTATTAGCTGGGACGGAAAAAAGGGAAATGAGGTAGCTGTAAAGAGCAAAGTGGGAGTGTTACTGAAGAACGAAGACGTGCTAGGTAGATAGACAGAGTACATGAAAGACCTATATGGAGCCAGAAAAAATCACCAGAACTGAAAACAGAAAGAGAGAGGCAGATAGAGAGAGAGAGAGAGAGAGAGAGAGAGAGAAAGAAGTAAAGGACAAAAAAAAGAAGATGAGAGGGAAAGAAAGCAAAAGGAGTGGACGGGATACCAGTTGAGTTGATAAAACGCTTGCAGGGAGATGTTTGAAAGAAGTTACATTCCTTTGCGATATGATTTACAAGAATAGACAACGACCAAAAGATTTTCTACGGTCGGAAATGGTTTTCCCTACGCTAGAGGAAGAATACAAAGAAATGTGAAGAACACCGCACGATAAGTCTGACCACACATGCAGCAAAGATACTGTCGAGTGTCGAGGGTGCTAAATATAAGACTAACTAGAAAGATGGAAAAGAACGTAACAGAAGAGCAGTATGGATTTAGAAAAAGAGTAGGCACAAGAGATGCAATTGGTGTAGTACGTACGCTTGGAGAGAGATATCTTGAGAAGGGAAGAAGATTGAGCATCTGTTTTGTTGATCTCGAAAAGGTTTTTGACTGTTTGTTGAGGAGGATATTAAAAAAACTGGGTGAATTGGAGAGAACGAAGGCTCATAGCAAATTTACATTTAAATCAGGAAGCAGTCATCAGGTTGAAAGATAAAAGAGCGGGTACATATGTAGAATGATTGAGCATTGCTGGAAAAAGGAAAGAGGAGTAAAGGGGGGAGGAAGAAGGATAGTAAGTATAACGTTTACGAACGTTATGATGTTGCTTGTCGAAACCACAAAGAAGCTGCAAAGCATGCTCCAATACCTGTAAGATATGAGAAATGAGTTTGGGCTGAGGATAAAAGTAAAGAAAATGAAGGTAAGGAAGATTGGAGAGGGGGAAGATATGATGTTAAAGATAGACGGAGAAAAAATTGAGCAAGTGGGCAAGTATAAGAGAATGAGATAAAAACAAGGATTGTAATGGGAAAAAAACTTTTTCGAAGAAATGGGAAGTAATGGCAAGTAAAGTCGATTTAGATCTAAGGAAAATGTTGATAAAGTGTTTTGTATAGAGCGTGTTTCTGTACAGGAGTGAGACATGGACATTGCTGAAGAAAGACAAAAAAAGGTTTGTTACTTTTGAGATGTGGTTGTGAAGAAGACTATTAGGCATTAAATGGACACACCGGATAAGAAATGTGGAAGTTTAGGCAAACGATGGGAACTATCAGATATTGTAAACAAAAGGAAAGAGAACTGGATAGGACATGTACTTAATGAAAGATGTCTTGAGGGTTTTGTCGCATAAAAGAAAAGAAGGGAAAGAAGGTTGAAGATGACAGACGAGTTGAAAAAGGAAGGAGATGCATATGTTGGTATGAAGAGGAGAGCACAGGAAAGGACAGTGTGGAGAAGTTCCTACGAAGGATCTGTGGAAATACCGACAACTCTTGATTATGATGATAAAAAAAGAAATGGGTTTCCGAGGGTAGCAGTTGAGGGTTAACATAAACAAAAAATAAAAGGTTATGAAACTCTGCAATTTACACCATCTCGATATCTACTACTGTTTGGGATCTACAGGATTCTCGAGTGTGGCTTTTACCTTCTTAACGTCAAGCCTACTCGATACAAAGAAATACGTGTCTAATGTTGTGACTCGTACTATTTATATACCAAGTTTCAAAAAAATCGGTAATGTACACTTTGTGCCTGTTCCTTGTGGGTCTTAATCTTAGTTGGTTTAACTTAAAATATTATTTATCGCGTTATGTTTATTTAAACTTTAAACTGCAGAAATCTAATTCGATTACTATCTAGACTAAATTTGGATGAAAATAAACGTTGGCCTAGGTACAAAAAATGGAAAGAATGGCTGATTGTGTAAACTACAAGATTGTTTTAATTTACAGTCCCATCTAACCTTGACTTCGGTCATTTGCAACAAAACAGCACCTTTATATGCCTGCCTGATGCAAACTATCGTTAACCTGTTTTATAAATATACTTTATGTAAATATCTTCCATTAAAAAAATCACATTTTGCAGTAGACAACAGAAACATTAATTTTCTTGACTTTTATATTATTGACAGTCAATATAAAGTAATAAATAAGCTACAAGATTAAAATTCAGTTGGAAAATATAATAAATAACCTTTCATACATACATCAGTGTACAAGGATTGTTCTTGACATTAAGATTAATTTAAAGAAACAATGCAGTATATGTCTTTGGTTTTTAAATACTTCTATTCTCGGATAAAAAATATTTACACAGGAGGCAATTTTTATTGAGAATATTACAAGCAGTATGCATAGGATAAGTAAGTCCGATATTTGTCATTGAAGTAGATAAATAAAAAGCTACTGTACCAAAATGTTTAAAAGTTGCAGTAAATATTTGAGTGCTTGATTTAATATTGCTATGTACGACTGGATATAGAAAGTGCAACCATTATACATGTTAAGTAAATCAACATAGGGTTCTTGGTTAGGATATCCACCACTCATTTTAAAGTGTAAGTATAGTATCCTATAAATTTCTTCGGCATCTCCTTGATTTGATTAATATACGTTTAATAGTAAGGTAACCAAATAACAGCTGCATATTCCAACCTTATAAGTTATAAGTATTGTCTTTGTATCCAAGTAAATGGTGGTCATTTAGAACATTTACTGTAAGCGTTTTTATTCGCTGCATTAAATTTACATATCATATTAATGTGGGCTTTATTTTATTAATTATTTTAAACGCCACTTAACTTTGTATTGCGTGCGTGGAAGCAAATCAAAATTGTTTTTTTTGCCTAAACTATTGCAGGTATCTAAATTGAACAAGAGGCAAGAAATTCTCCTTTCCTAAAATAAAAATCAGTTTCTACACGCTAATTTGCGTTTCTTTAAATGATTTGTTGACAATTTACAACAGAAATACCCAACCATCATAATATCCAGAGGATAACAGATACAAGACTGCTCTTAGAAACATTAAGATAAGCAGAAATGATTTGAGGGAAGCAGGATGTTCTAATGCTGTGGAAACGGAACAGCCTGGAGAACAACAGATAGAACTCAACTGCCGCTGTAGAGATACCAACGATGATCTACCAATGATTTTTGTAAATTGTGCGAAACATGGTTCCACGTCCATTGTATCAACTTGTCAGAGAGTCAAATAAGTGAACTGGGAAAATCTGAATCCACCTGGGTCTGTAGTGTCTGCGATGGCATCTCTCAGAAAAACTTGAGTATCCCACCAGTACTTTGCCCAGTGTGCTCAAGACTGCAAAAATGCTTCTTCTGCGTCCAACGTCGTGGCCGACGTGTGGTAGCTACGGTAGGTGTTGTCTAGGTATCGGGGTTTTTTCCAGCCCCTTAATTGTTCTTTTGACCGTTGCCTTCCAGGCCCTGCAATCGTTCGCCTGTCGCGCTGCTGTCGCGATATTTGTTTCTGTTAATTTTGAAATTACATCGGTTCACCGGGTTGGGGAGCGCCCTCGTTTCCTTTTTCCTTCCGGTCTTCCCTGAACAACAAGTTTCTCCATATTGTCGTGTCGAGAGATGTGACCAAAGAATTTCAAAATTCGCCCGTAAGTCATAGACGACAATCTTTGTACGGGTTTGATTTCTGCGAGGATGGATGGAGGCATTCGTTCGCCTAGCCGTCCAGAGGACTCGCAACATCCTGCGTCAAACCCACATTTCGAAGGCATCTATTGATGTTAGAAGCTTGGAGGTGATAGAAGAGGTTTTAAAAGAAAAGAGTTTGCGATTTTTCTCTGCTGGTCATTTTGAAGAAAATAATTGGGATATACAGTGGAACTTGTCATTAAGTGAACACATAAAAATGTTGGAAATGGATCCATTAATGCCAGACGACATTATTATTGCATATTCCTGTCGCTGGCACGGATTACCCAGGTTTCCGAGGCGTACGAGGCTTATCTTCGTTTTCCTAGTGATGTTTCGATCTTTCCAGATTTTCATCATCTAGATCATGGCGAAACGAGCAATTTTGATTCGTCGCCTTATTTCGAATTCACAAGAGCCGGATTTCTGAAGCATGGAGCCTAAATAAATAAATTTATCGACGACTTCAAAGTTTCCTGTCTTCTGAGATTGCCTTTGATTTTCATTGTCTCTGTCGATAATCACGACCTTGGTCTTGAG
The DNA here is from genome assembly GCA_011009095.1 of Ignelater luminosus. NCBI lineage: Eukaryota > Metazoa > Arthropoda > Insecta > Coleoptera > Elateridae > Ignelater > Ignelater luminosus. The sequence goes on from VTPC01005796.1 coordinate 24,434, forward strand.
TTTATTTATTTTGAGCCCATATTCTCGGCTTACCTCCTCTAATCTTCAAAGAAACTTTAAAAGTTCTTCTGTGTTTTGAGCAATTAGAAGAGTGTTATCCGCAAAGCAAAGATTCGAAAGCCGTCTTTCGCCAATTTTTACTCCTCCGTTCCAGTCTTCTAAGGTGCGCCACATTACTACCTCACTGTACAAGTTGTAGAGGAGAGGTAAAAGTACGCATCCTTGCCGAACTCCTTTAGTAATGTGACATTTTTCCGACAGAGTGGTATTAATTTTGACGACCGCCTTAAAAGCTTCGTACAGGATTTTAACGAGGATGATCAAGTGCGCAGGTTCTCCAAATTCTCTTAAGGTTGTCCACAACTTGGGCCATCGGACGTTATCGAACACTTTTTCGTAATCTACGAAGCACAGATATATCGGCACAGAGTATTCCCGGACTTTTTCTATAAGCTGCCTAGCATTAAAAATTTGTTCCCGAGTACCCTGCCTTATAACAAATCCAGCTTATTCTGGAGCTGTTTGATGTGTTAGGAAGGCTTGCAGTGTCGCTTAGAGAATATACAGCATGATCTTGCTGGAGTGAGATATTAGGGTTATCAGGCGGTAATTGTCGCAAACGGTTGTTGGCCCTTTCTTATGGAGGGGAAGTAATATTAAAGTTAACCAGTCCTCCAGCCAAAGACCTGTTTTCCAGATCTTTTGGCACAGCGTGTGCATGATTTTCTGTCCTCTATTATCGAGAGCCTGCAAAACTTCGGCTGATATTCTTCGAGCACGGCTCCTTTCCCTCCTCTTAATTTGTCGATTGCGACTTGTACCTCTTCTAAAAGTATGTCTGGTTCTTCCTCGTAATCCCCCAAGATCTCCGACAGTAGCATTGGGATCCGCATACAGATTACCACAGTAATCTTTCCATACTGATGCGATTTTGTCTAGTTTCGTGGCCAGACAATTTTGACCTTTAATTGTCCAATGTCGGGGTTTGAATTTCTGAGTGATAGAACGGATCTTCATGAACAAGTCTTTTGAGTTACTATTGACAGCATGATTCTGGATTTCTGAACAGATATTCATCAGATACGAATTTTTATCTCTGCAAGCAGCTGTTTGTACCTCGCGGTTTAACAATTGGTACAGCTCTCGATTTATGCTACTGTCGAGACCCCGAGCTTTGATGCTCCGACGTTCCGTAACGAGGTGTCTTGTTTCCGCTAATATCCAAGGCTGTCTAAAGGTAATTTGGTCGTATTGTGGTAATTCTTCCAAGGTCGTGACTAAAAACTATTTCAAAGCCTGCCATATAGCTTCAGGATCTTCCATTTGAAGTTCTACGAAACGGGGTTTGAGTTTGCGCATGGCTTTGTCGTTAAATTTTGTTACTTGGTCGGCACTGAGTTTCGGTAGTTGTTTTAATTGCCTTCTTCTGCAGCTTTTAAGTTTTCCTGTAAATTCGCACATCAGTAGCTGATGATCGCTTTTACAATCTGCAGACGGTAGCGTTTTAGCCGAAATTACCGAGGATCTCCATTGCTGCTTAATTAAGATGTAGTCTATTTGATTCTTTGTATGGCCATCAGGTGACATCCAGGGGTATAATGGACGTTTATGATTTTCGTACATCGAGTTCGTTACTGCGAGGGTAGTTTCGATGCAATACTGAATGAGGTGCTTTCCACGGTCACTTCGTTCTCCTAACCCAAATTTGCCAACTACTTGCCGGATATGATCGTCGTTGGAGGTGTAACTGATTTTTGCATTAAAGTCTCTCATAAGAATCAAGATTTTTTTTCTCGGTATTTTATTTACTGCCACTTCAACAGTACGATAGAATTCCTCGATCTGTTCGTCCTCAGCATCAAGAGTGGGCCGTAAAGAGCGATTAGATGTAGGGCACACAGCTTCGCATAAAGTTTTAAAGTCATGGCACGTTTGTTGATCGGTTCGTACCCCAACACGAAGTTGTTAATTTTGTTGGATACCAGTATACCGACACCGTGGATGTTCCTATCTTCCGTACTGGAATAGTACATGGTGTATTCCGATTATTTAAAGTGGCCTCTACCATGCCAATGCGTTTCCGTATCGCTTGCCACATTAATTTTGCAGCGAATTAGTTCATCCTGGATGATTTGGAGTTTTCCCTGCTGGTTAAGTCCGCGTACATTCTATGTGGCAAGACGCAGTTGATTTATCCTGGTCGTGTATTTCTCATGAAAAGCCCAATTGTTCACTTTCTCAAGCCCAGCCGCAAATTTCACACTGTCTACCCTGGACGTAAAACAGCGCCGAGTGCTAGCCGGATTGTCTGGCGATCTTACAATCTTAGAAAACATTCCCACGTAGCTTCCAAGAGATGATACGAAATTCAAAAATGCTACAGGACTGAAACTTTACAAATCTGAATGCCACCTGAATCATACGGACCTCCAGGAAACCACAGACTTAGACTTTACTAGAGCCCTTCAGAAATGTAAAGCCGAACTCAAGATCGTTCTACGATTGCCCAAAACACGGCTCAGACATGGGAAAAACTATCCCTACTCACATATCAAATACTTCACGCGACCGAGAAGGAAAGAAAAGAAAAGTCTTTATTAGCAAAGATAAAATACAATGTTAAACAAGAACTCGAAATCTCTTTTAATAATAAGAAAATGAAGCTGACTAATAAGAAGAGACGCATCGAAGCTAAAGTGGCTGAAGGTGATGTCAGTAGAGGCATACGACTTCTTTCCAATGAAGACAACCTTGCTATAAGAAACGAAGATAACTACAATTTCTTACTGAAGAAACATAAAGTTCTAGTGTCCACCACATCCTCGTTGGCTGCCACTGAAGGCCATACACCTATGACAGTAGCACCTGATTATGTTTTTAAAGCTGTGTTTTCGTTTTCCACAGAATCCTTAACTGTAATTGAGACCACAACATTTAAAACATTTATTATTCAAAAATCCTGGTGAAGCCGGACAACTGCTAGCATCCATAACAAAATTATGCAATTTGGGGAAATGTAAATCAATCTTTCCTACCATATCTTTATGGGGCTTCCTTCATTGCCATGAGCAAAAACAAATAGTAGCATCTACCAACAGCAGTGAGGAGCTCATTAAGGAGACTCGTTTCGAAGCTTAGCTGCAAAGAAATGCCAATGAATCTACTTACAGAATTTGAACCACGACAATTAGGTTTCTCAGTACAAGACGGGGCTGAAGCGATAGTTCATAGCACTCGACGTTTTCTCAATAACTCCACGACCGCGGAGATTTTAGTCAAAATTAATGTACCGAACGCCTCCAACACAATTGATAGAAGTTTTTTTTCTAAAACAAATCAAAGTTAAACTTCCCTAGCTATACCTGTATTTTCACCAATGTTACTCGAAGCCCATTCAGCTGCTTTACGATGACGAGGTAATTGCTTCTTTTATTGGATGCTAGCAAAGAGACCCTGCAGAGCTAGCAACTTTTAGCTTAGGCATCAATAAAACTATAAAATCTCGCACTTCAGATTTGTATGGTATTTGGATGATGGTCTCCTTGCTGGAACATGCTCCACGGTCGTAAAAGATCTCAAATATATCATTGAAAGCTTTAATAAAATTGGTCTTACACGGAATCACGAGAAATGTAAAATAGTCTTTCTCCCGTCCGTCTGTTTCAAAATGTGATGAGATGCTACAACAGTTGAACTAAGTATACCCGGGTATCCCTGTGACAGAAATCCAAAATTTGATCGTACTTGGAGCACCTATTTCTTGAAGAAGCCATTTCTGAAATCCTGAATAAAAAAGAAACTGTACTATCTTGTTTTCTGGAAGGATTATAGGTTCTACACCCGCATATTACTTTATATCTCCTCCGACATTGTATTTGGATTCCCAAATTAACATACCTGTTCTCCTCTTTTCAAATTGCACGAAAGACTCAATCTGTGGAACGATAAAATACTACAATACCTAGAAAAGATTCTAAATATCAAGCTTAATACTAAGGAGTGGAGTCAAGCACCACTTCCTATTAAATCCGGTGGAATAGGAGTGCGCCGCTTTACCGATTTAACTCTTCTTGCTTCAATTCGTTCTACGAGTGTTCTGATTGGAAACGTCTTACCTCCATCACTTTGTGATTTTGAGATCACTTATATGAATGAAGCTCTGGCTGGACTAATATCTCTTATTGTAAGCTGCCGTCCCTAAACAGGCAAACTGGGATCTACCGATTATCAAATTAATGGCATTTTCGATTTTGGAACAAGCTAAAGATGACACTGCGAAGGCTTGTTTATTAGCATTATCATGTCCAGAATCAGGAGTCTGGCTTAACGCTCTTCCATCAGCTTAACTGGGGACACTACTGGACAAAGCCACCCTTAGAGTCTCTAAAGCTTTACGCCTTGAAAGCAAAACACGCAAACCACACAAATGTTCTTGTGGAACACCAGTCGACAGCCTAGGAACACGCGGCTTATCTTACCAAAAAAGTAGTGGAAGGAGTAATAGACATGCAGCAATTAACATCATCAGAAGGACTGGCATCTGTTGAACTACCATTAATTCTTGAACCTGGAGGTTTAATGCATTAAGATGGCAAGCGTCCTGATGGCCTAACCCTTCTGCCTTGGCCAAAAGGAAGATCGTTGGTTTGAGATGCTACATGTGTGGACACATTAGCACCATCACATATCGGACTCACTTTAAAGACTGCAAGAGCTGCAGCTGACGGCAAAAAATAATCATGAATTTCTAGCTTTTGCAGTGAAAACTCTCGACCCCTTTAGTAGCAAAGCAAAACTATTTATTGACTCTATAGGCTTTCACTTAACAACATTTCAGGTGACCCTCGTGCAAAGTCATACCTCATTTAATGTATAAGTTTACAAATTCAACGGGGAAACGCAGCCAGCATTTTGTGAACCATCCCGAATTCGGTTTGCCTGAATGAAATTTTTTATTTATAAAATACTTAGTAATAGTTAAAAATGTGTATTACATGTTAAAGTGAAAGGATGTCGATTTATTGTAGTACATATTTGTAGATTTATAATGTAGATGTAACAGTGATATGTTAGACCCATGTCTCCATTAATTTATTATTTAAATGGATATTCAAATGTTTTTTATTTTACAATATAATCTTTATTTTACGTGTTTATTGAACCTTTCTGGACAATTTGCGTTTTGGAATGCAAAAAAGTAAGATCCTCAAGTGGAGCTCGTGGTCACTAGCATGTAGAAACTGGTACGACGCACGCAGCATCTAGAAATGCGTGCGCACTATAAATTCGTGTTTGCCTTCTAGATGGCGTATTTGGTTTCTCCCATTCACAGAATTAAAAGACATAGTGAACGATTTGAGAGTTAGTTGGGTATGCATGCAAAAAAATAACCCAGACCGGCCTTCTCAGGGCGAACGCCTGAGGACGAAAGCAGAGTCAGCTTCCGAAACGTCTCGACAAAATATAGCAACAGGCAATAGCCCAATTAACACCTTAAATGAGAATCCACACTCATCAACTTTTAGACATAGCAAACGATCTTGAATTTTATGAAGACTTTGAAAGTCAAGTAGACATTGTAGAAATACAATTAACACCTCAAATGAGAATCCACACTCATCAACTTTTAGACATAGCAAACGATCTCGAATTTTATGAAGACTTTGAAAGTCAAGTAGACATTGTAGATATACCATCTGAAGATGTAGATGAAGTATCAAATTTAGAACATATAAATGACGATGATTTAGGAGACAGTTATTTAAGAGATGTTTCAGGCAACTTAGAACTCACTGTAAAACTTATTCAACTCTCAGAACTTCTACATCCAGTTCTGGAGAAGGTAGTCCATCAATAAAACAAAAACAAAATTAAAAGCAAGCTGTAATTCTCTCTGGACAAAAACTGATGCCTGCTATACACTTATGTCAAATGATTCAGAAGTGCCTTTGACATCTGGAGATAGACTGAAAGGAAAGACATCAGTAGAAATCTGAGGAATTTTTTAACATTTAGACTTTTAGAGTATATTTCAAAGTGTAATAAACACAATTTTGGCCTTTTTCCAGACTGTCTACGAAAGTGTCTTGGAATATTTCTGTTTTTAGGATACCAGAATATTCCATAAGAAAGAATATTTTGGAGTACGCATGAATATTTGGGAGTGAAAGTAGTTTCCAATTGCATGGGTAGAAATCGATATTTGGAAATAGAGAATATTTCTGTACTTTAATTAAAATACCTTACTGAAATCCAATGGAAATAAGGTTGAAAAAAGATTTAAAATCGAACCACTTGTCGAAACACTGAATGCTAATTTTAAAAACTTTGTAGTATTTGCTAATATGTTAAGCATTGATGAACAGATGGTGAGATACTTGGGAAAACTTATATAAAGCAATTTATACCAGATAAAGCAATTCGATTTAGTTATATACATTGGGCATTATGTTGCGCTGAAAAGGTTACTGTTTTGATATAACCATATGTGAAGGCAAAAGGGATAACGTGTAACCCACTCTACATGGCTTAGGTGCATCAGTTTTATAAATATGGTTAAGCGGCACGAATTACATTTTTATAACTTCTTTACTAGCTTTTATTTGATGTGTTAACTTCGCAAACGAGACATTCGTTGCTACCGCTACATGTAGAATTGGTAGAATGAATAGATGCCCAATTTCATCTGATTCTGGAATGAAAAAAAGAGGGATCGAGAGTCATATGAACACAAATTTGATTTAAATAATAAAATCTTAGCTGTAGGTAATGTAAGACAATAATTGTATCAAAATGTTATCGAATCGTCAAACTATTTTACCCCTTGTCCAAGTAAAGAGATGGTCGTCGCGATCGGAAAAAAAGCGTCAGTGCCTATACCACAACTAATTCCTTTTTATAATAAATATATAGGCAGTGTCGATAAAATGGATTGGTATGTAGAAAATATGGCATAAAAATTAAGGGCAAGAAGTGATACTTCACCCTTTTGGTAATTGTTCGATATAGCTGCCCCTAGGAAAACGCCGTCTTGAGAGCAAGTTTTTGGTATCAGCAGGTAGAGAATTACTTACAGAACACAGTTAGATAGCCAGAGGTAAAGAAAATTAATCCAATCTTGGTGAAACCTACAAAAAATAAATACGATTTTTAAGCACATCTGAGGTTATGTTGCACGATAGAAACAATGAAGTTCGCAACTAAATCAGCTGCTGCACACACTACCAACCCCCTACTGCAACATGACCCGCGTACAAGAATTCCACTCCAAAGTTGCGGGAGGGCCAAAGCAAGGGGGTGGATAGGCTAGAAGCAGTTAAATATTCATTTTTTAAGAATTCCATCTAAATCTTGTGGGGGCCGAATTGAATGAATGAATTCATTCATGCTTGGGCGCGGTCAATGTCCTCCAGATGATTTAGGGAAATAGGGTTGTGGTACTGTCGGTTGGTACACTGGCGGGGAGTAGTAGAAACCCAGCTGCTATATTATGGTGTCGTGGCAGTCGGTGTGTCAAATTCGTCGATTTTCGAAGTTTTTTTAAAAAATTTCCAAGTGTTTGGTGTCGGAGAGGCCTTCCGCAGGTGTCTTTTAATTCTCTGAATTGATATACATGCATTGGTAAGATTGAATTTTTACTGTAGAAGTTAAATCTTAGGGGTGGCTATGTCGAACTGTTACCCCGCTTTTCACTAATGCTATCGATGTAGCGGTGAATAACGCTCCTCATATATTGTACAATGTGGTGAATGAAAAGATAAGCATCTTTGATTTTAGAAGAAGACTGACTGTGAGAACAGATGCCTTATCCCAAGAAATCTTCATTATGCCAGAAGAAATAAGAAAAAGTAAAAATGGACACTTCTTGGAACATTCAAATAAAAAGAAGCAGCGCAAATGCGCTCTGTGTAAAACAAATGCACTAAATGTAATGTAGACCTTCACATGGATTGTTTTATTGTATTTCATAAATAAATGATACTATCAGCTTCATTTGTTTGTGTCTATGGTGGTATATAATGAATTAAAACACGTAGACATATTACACATTATAGTTAACTGGATACTGCAAGTTTTTCACTGTATGTACCATGAGCCCCAAATGAGAATCGTTGAAAAATACAAGCTGTAGGGTAATATTTTCACTTTAACCCTAGTTTCTTTGTGTTTTAGTGACTCACTGTATAAAAAAACCATTTTGGCATTAAAATTAATTTAAAAGAAAATTTGGGCATTAGTGGATTGATGTAGTTCTGATCGGAGTATAAATTGTAGGAAAGATACCGTAAGAAGTTACAATTCTTATAATTCTTTTTTAAAGAATAGTTTCTAAGAAGATTGATATTAAAATCATCATATATTATAATTCTTTTGCATAGTTTTAATTTATTATCCAGCAAGAAAATTAGTTTTTCTGAGAATATATTGGTATTTCCACCAGGTGTACGATATGTTAAGGTCATTTAAGAACCTATGCTTAACAGCAGATATTGAGAATTTATTATTGACTCTTGTTTATTAAAGTCTTGATGTATAAAATGTTTTCTGTTTTGTACAATCCCGTCCGTTATTTGACCCAGTTGCTTGAAGTTCAAATATTCTCTTGTCTGTAAAAGCGTCATTTATCAAACGCACATGTTTTGAATTCTGCATAAAAATCCAGAAGTGCAAACAAATGTCTTTTATGAAACCATTTTTCGAATAAAAGATCTCTTAGAAATTATTTTTCCCTTCTAAGATATATATAATATATATAACACATGGGCTGAAAAGTCCCAGGCCTAACAAAGAAAACGCGGTTTTTTTTGTTCAAAATTAGCTTTATTCATCAACGTAATTTCCATCAAGAACAACGCAATCATTCCAGCGCCGCTCTAACATTTCAGTACCACTTTTGTAGAACGATTTATCTTTTGCCTCAAAATAGGACTCAGTTTCAGCGATAACCTCTTCATTCGAGCGAAATTTCTTACCGGCAAGCATTTTTTTAGATCTGCGAACAGCCAGTAGTCACTGGGAGCCAAATCTGGCGAATACGGTGGATGTGGGAGCAATTCGAAGTTCAATTAATGTAGTTTTGCCATTGTTTTGATTGACTTGTGACACGGTGCATTGTCTTGAAGAAACAAAATTTTTTTCTTTGCCATATGCGGTCGTTTCTTTGCAATATCGGCCTTCAAACGCTCCAATAACGCTATATAATATTCACTGTTGAT
>VTPC01005796.1:33969-69484 GCA_011009095.1 Ignelater luminosus
TTGCATTGAACGGTATTTTTTCCCATCAAGAAGCAGTGTAAAATTAAAACACGAAATTGTTTTTGATCCATTGTTTTGAAAATAACAAAAGTAGCGTCACTCTTAGCACAATAACTCACAAAATAATGAATAGAATATCATGCTGTCTTTTGAAGGTTAGTACTAACTGAAAAAGCGGTGAATGCAATAGAACTAGCACCATCTATTTGTTAGGCCTGGGACTTTTCAACCCATGTGTTAATCGTTGTTTTATATTCTGAGAAATGAACATCCAAGTTCGCTCTTGTAGGAACATGTGTTTTCCCATCTCACTTTTCTTCCCTGTAAATAAAGAAACGAAGAGCTTTGAAAATTGTGTTTTCGAATATATTTATCTTAAGAAATGGTTTTATTAAAACGTAATTATATCAAGTTGCTTTTTTATCTGACAATAAACTAAATCTCGTCACGTTCAATCAGGCAAATTATGAGTGTGCATCTGTATGTGTTCTCGAGTTTAACGTTTAGTGTGAGAATTTAACACCTACCGGTCGTAAATGACTAAGTCTTGTGATGTCCAATCAACCAATCGTTTTTTAATTCCACCCTGTCAACAGGAGAATATCCACCCTTTTCGGGTTGAGAACAAGTTAGTTAGTTTTCTGTCTTAGAAGAATCAACGCCTAACTTGTATTTGTCGTGCGGGAACTTAGATAAAACCATAAGTGCACCTACCGTTATCGTTTGCTGTTGGTGGATTTCGCTTTTCGAGGTTATCTATGGATCGTACCCAAGTTAATCTGTGTAGGGAATTCTTTGAAACCCTGAGTGTAAATCGTGTTATGGTTTTTGAATTGTTTGCAACTTATGCTAATTTTCTTGGTAAACAGGAAAAAAAAATAATTCTTTCGTTAGTTTGAAAGAAAATTATCGTATTGGAGTATAAATTCCTGTTCCCCGATGCATCTCGTCTCTTCCGGCTAGGATTATCTTGTTTGGCAGCCTGGAACTTACAGTGCCATCAGCGGATACAATTTTCTTGGCAACGGCAATTGCATTGCTTTTGGATTACAAGTATGCAATTGGATGACGTCCTACTGTGTACTTATGTGTTTGCTTTGTGATAGTGAAAAGCTTTTATCTGTGTATCTTGTGTTTGTGGGTGCATATTTTGGATTACTTAACAATTTCTTGGATAATGTACCGCATTCCGTAAGTCTGCATAAGATTGTAAATCTGTTATTGCAGAATTCGATGCCGAATACACACATCAACGATGTTTTGTGTAAATATGTTTGTATGAATGCTAAACCTAGAAATTTATAGATTCAAAAGTTTTTCACTACTTCAACCATCGGATATTGGTCTTAATTCAAATCGATTTAACATTCGGATCCGGTGTTAGATGAACTATCTTGGTAACACCAGAGTCCTATATTTTCATAAGAAAAATTATTAAACTTTACCTTAGTAAAATTATTAAATGCAGTATCTTATACCGATAACTTTTGAGGAATATTTATTTATATTAAATTGAGCGAATTTGATATAATCTTAAGTTTAATTCCGAATCAGAACCAAAGTTCTTAAGGTTCATTTGGTAGCTTCTACTGGGATATCTTTTGATTACAGAAAAAATTTAGCTAGTTCAGGTTAGTTTTCCAAGATATTTTCTATTTGTTTTGTTACATAATATTTTCTAAAACGTTTTGGAGATAATGCACGTTTTACAAGAGATTTTTGGTCAGAATGCGTTTATCGAATAAACGTTGTCTTTAGTCCAGTTTTGAAGTGCAATGTAAAAATAGTTTTTATGCATAACTACTCAAACTCGAGTACAAGTAACAAATGAAGAAATCGAATATAAAACTAAACAACAATCAAGAACTAAATAATATTATTATTAATTCAGTCTTGTGTCTTTGCTTTTATAACTCATCAAATTGTGTATTATTAATTTGTAGTTTTTTAAACAGCTATTAGTATAGACGTTGCATTCTGTAATGTATGTAATGAAGTTATGTGTTTGTATGTTATGTTCTTTCTTAGCATTTACCCAGCAAACAAGATGCCGTCATAACTACGTCGAATATAGGTGTGATTTTACGTAAGTTACGTCCGGTATTAACGTGATAAACACGTAGTATTAACGGTAAAATGTCACAGCCACAGGACGTCATTTCTCGACGTCCTTTTTACGTTTAGAAATGACCTAATAAACACTTCTCATATACGTTAGCGTGACGTTGTCTTTATAAATAAAAATACGTTTAAATAAAACGACTGTATTTGCTTCATATATTTTATTAATAACTAAACAAACAGTTGAGAAAAAAGTTACAAAATAAGTAAAAGGTACATGTGTATAAAATATAGTATCTAAGAAACATGGGAAGAAAATGTACAAAATAAGTTACATAAACTTCGGCTTTAAGGAGGGCTTTATTATATTCAAATTGTGTTTTGTAAGGGGGCCACTGTATCTCCTTTTTTCTTGGCGTTAACCACGTTGCATTCACTAATGCAACTGCACCATCTTCAAACTCGACCCCTACAAACAGTTTTTTTGCTAAACGATAACATTGTAAGTAAACAAACTTCAAAAAGAACTTGAACAGTTTTTGAACCACATTAAATAGAGTCGATGCAGCATAACTTTGTAATGTCATTTTAAAATTTGCATTAAATCCGCCCATGTCTTTCAATTTCGTTCAGATGTTTGTTTTTCTGACGCATAATATTCAAATCGTTTCGTTCTATGAAAGGATGTTTGTTAAAATTTTTATTTTAAGAATCAATAAATCTGTTGTTTCGCCTTCTGGGCACCAACGAACGTGTCTTTTGTCGTTTTCGGTTGTTTTCCTGACATCGAGATCCAGACGTAAATAAAAAGATTCGTGGAGTCGCATTTGCTAAAGTCACACGGCCTCTGTTAAATCAGGTTCATGCTAGAATTCTAAAGAGTGGAAAAATTTTATTACCCCATAAGACTGCTTGCATTTCGACCTGTTAGGGTTTGAATCTGGCTCTTCAACCCCACTTCGGCTAATCATGAGCTGCGTGACGGGCAGAAATTCATTCAGATAGAAACTTGGCTTTTGAGTTAACGTACGGGTTAAATCTTTGGTTTTTTTTCGTTTTACCTCTGTGAACCCTTAAGTGATTGCGACCCTATTTTAATTTGGAAAAATTCTCTTATTGAAAGAGAGATCTGACTCAAGAAATTCGGGTTTCGTTGGGTCCTTGTCGTGTTTTTCACGGACGAAAACTGGTTCGTAAACTGGAAAGTGATACTTAGAACATTTTCTTATTGTGGAAGTGATTGAACTTCGTTAAAATTCATGCTGGTATTTGCCAGGAAATATAAATTGTAGAGTGTAAAACGGAAAGAATTTGGTTCTTCTGATTTACCGTTTAGTGATATAGTTTGGTTGCAAATAGAAAAACTGCCCACCCTGCAAGTAAAAAACCTGTTAATACTGCATTATGGAAGGCACTGTAAACGTAGCGAACTTAATAATATAAAGAGAATGTGAGACACCAAGTAAAATTAATGTTAAAGTTCTGTGTATAAACGCTTGATTTTTTGTGTTTTTTTTTGATCATAATAAAAGTGAATGTTTATTTGAACATTGGAAAGGCCGGCGCTCGCATAAATCACGCTGCGCACCGTCTTTGGAAGATTGTTGTTACCGCGGACATCTGAATTGAACTGGTGATCGACTCATCGGACTTTCAGAACAACCACCAGGCAGAAAAACCTCGTTATCAATCAAGTGTTTATACAAATTTTTGTTGAGTCTCGACCGTAAAAAGGTAAAGTTATTTCAATAAGACTTCCACAAGGTAAGTTATATACCGGGTGTGGTTTCAAAAGAAATCTATATACACGAGTAGTCGCGTGGCCGACCATAAAAATCCTTCAATCTACAACTGCTGGCGCCCTCTATTGTGAACATCTGCTGATTTATTAAGTCTTGGAATTGGTGAGTTCTTCTTTGTGTGTGTCTAGGCAAGTTTATTTAGAATCCACCCCGTCTGCGGCATGAGCTACGGGATTTAACATCAGCCATTGGTCTTGACGGGACTTGTGTTTACTTTTGGGCATTTTCCCGTTACAACTTTTGAAAACGAAACAAATAAGGGTAATAACAAAGTGAGGAAAAACTTTACTAAGCGTGGTCAATACCTACCTAACCTCGCAATAAATACTCATTTTTTAAAGATTTTTAAAAAATGAAAATATTATTGTAAATATACTCACTTTGTATACTACTAAATTTACTTTCACTTCCCAAAACTAAATATTCTGTACACTGCTGTATATAATAAAAAAGAAACGACAAACACTGCTGAATGCCTGTTCAAACCGTTTTTAAAATTCAAACTGCCTTTTCTTCTTTTATTATTATTATTATTATTATTATTATTATTATGATTACTATACATATTTGCAAAGAATACAACTCTACACACACCCGATTTATCTATGTAATTCAAGAGTATGCTCCATACACTTAATTATTAAAATATGTAGCAACTGAATTTTCATTTACTCACTTAAAATGGCGCGAATAAAAAAGTAATACTTTTTTTCAAAACTCTAAAGGCTGTTGAATTAAATATAATAATAATTTAAAACCAAATACCGAATCAGCTGTTGGAAACGTCTACACGACGTTACGAAAATAACGTTTTAAAAACGTCTTAGATATGACGTTGATAACACGTTCCATATTGGTAAACTGACGTAACTGACGAAAAATCACCTAAAATCCACGTCTCTGTTACGTGTTTTGTCTCACCTTTGCTTGCTGGGTATGAATGTTAAAGTGGAAATAAAACCTGTTTTAAAGTTTTAATGGCGATATTATAAAATTAATATTTTAAACGTGTATAGCATCAGCGGCTAGTTCGGTTGTTTAAGGCAAAGACTACAAACCAAGAGATATGGAGTTGAAATAGCGGTTGGTACAGGTAAATAAAGATGTGATAAATAACTCTAATTTAATCTGCATATTGAAGAACTACTATTACTAGTTGTGTTAAGCAGGCAAATAAAACTGATTTGTTCTCACTTTTATTATCATAAATAAAATAAATGTATTTAGATGATCCGTTGCTGGCGTCATTATGTACAATGTATTATCACATTGGATTTGTGCAGTATGTCTAAATAAATAAGGGTTGCAGTAAAACTTGATTTAACTACACTTAGGTTCTTAATGTTTCTATCAAACACTTTGACACTCCTAAATTGCAAAGAAGATTATTTTAATCTGTACGAGATCTACTAAACTCCAGATTATTAAAACTAAACTCAAACGTACTCTTTCCTCATTTATAATCACAAATGAGATACAACTAATTAATATGAGTACTATTAAATAAGCAATATACAAAATAGTTTTCTTCAATCTTGTCAAACTATATGAGTCATTCTTTTATGTTATCCGTAATCCACTGAACATAACTCGACACTCTTGTATAAACGCCTGGATATCCTTCAATTCCACATCCAAATCCAAAAGAAACCAGACCAACAGCAACATAATTTTCCTTCATAGGTTCTCTTTCAATCAACATTAAAGGACCACCACTATCACCTCTACAAGCATCCTTCCCTTCACTTCCTCCAGCACATATTTGTCCATTACCAATTTTTATAGGGGTCTGTTTTTCAAAAATTGATGAACATTCAGTGTTAGATACTAGTGGTAACTGCAAAAATTAAAATTATGTAAATGTTTTTAATGAGAAAGATCTATTGAAAGATACCAGTAACTTTAATTTTACGTCGCTATTGGTATTATTTTCGGTTGCACCCCAACCAGCTACAATTAAATTGTTGATACTATTTGGGTCTACTTGCTCTGTCGTAGGTAAACATATGGGGCTAACATACTCTACAATATTATTTCTTTAAAATTGAACTATAAAACTATTTTAATTAAATCAAAATTACCCGAGTACGAGACTTCTCTGTTAAGTCTGACCAGAGCAATATCATGCTCGCGATTTTTGCTTCTGCGGTTAAACAGTTCATGTGGTATCTGTTTTTCTATTGTTACGTCTATAGGAGGATCTGCACAATTTTCAAGTCCTGGGGTACTGTCTGAACAATCTCTTTGTTTGGTTAAGTCATATTCGCCCAAACGGACACTGATTCTAAAAATAAAAATATAATTTAAAGATTGTACACATGGCAACGGTAAAAATAGAAAGTTGTATTCTGCTTACAGTTTTGTGCCAGTAGATGTACGTTCGTTAACGATACAATGAGCAGCTGTCAAGACATATCTGTTATTAATTAGCGATCCACCACACATAAACTTATTTCCACGAGCTAGAATTCATCACAATATAATTTGTATATCTTATTAAAAAAGATTGAATATTTACATGTTTTATACTCAAGCAAAGCCATCCATGGAAACTCTCTAATATCAGTGATTTCTCCTCCAAGTATTTTCTCAATGTATCCTCTTCCACATATTTCTTTTCCGGGAAGTAGATTACGACCAGACGTAGCTAAAAGTTTTCAATTTATTTTAACTGTTAAATATGATCTTCTAGTCACTACACGGTTATTCAAATTTGATACTCATTATTGAGATCTCGAAAACTATAAGAGATACAAGATCGGTTAAATTACGACAAAGTTGCTTATTTTGACGTTGAATAATGATATAAAAATAAATTCGATCGAGCTTCATTTGGTTTTGAAATAACTTCAAAAAAAAATTTTTCGATTTCCGTTTTTCGGTCATAACTTTTTTTATTGTAAGAAGTTTTTAAAATCGGCAAAGACTTCCTACAGGCACTCTTTTATCCTTAATACGTCAGAGCTATCTAAATTTCTGTAAGATGTTTCAATTCTAGAGTAGAATCGATAAAGAATTTTATGTAGATTTCAGTAATCTAATGCACCAGGTACCTTAGATCATTCTAACTCGATCTCTTAACATAGTAAAAATGAATCTTTGAATAGTGTGCCACGCTTGGTTGTTCATTTAAATTAACAAATGAATAATACTAGATTCTTACATGTTTTACAAGCATTAATGATTGTAAACTGTCTAAGGTATTCCAAAACTTACACAAGCGTTTGTTGCATCGACAACTTCTACAGCGTCTAGGGCGTCAGGGTTTCTTAAAGTAATAAATAACAGCAGAATTTTTCAAGATTTAATTGAAGGTTGTACAAAAACTTGTGGCTATCGTAATTCTCTGTTTTACTTAATCGTATTTCGCACTTGTTATTGTCTCTATAAGCGGGACCTATGCAGTACGTATCTTCAGAGAATTTGTTTTCTCTAGTATAACTATGGAAATATCTTTGAATATATTTCTAGGGATTCTTTTAAGTTTCTAAAGGATTTTGGTCATTTCTGCTGGCTTGCACGTCACAAAAAAAATACTCTCATGTATAGTCAATCAACCTTGCATGATGAAGCAAAAATTAGGAGTTGGGATGTATGATACCTGATCTACCACAGAGAATCGATTTATTGATTTCAAGTTATGACAAAGTCTTCTTGAGAAAGAGAGCAAACAAGTAGAAAGCAGCAACATTCTTTTAGAATCTGGAAAGATCATAACCCAAGAAGAGATGCTCAAGTCGAAAGAGTCTACACGAATATTCTTTGATTGATTAGTATAGGTTTTCGTTGCAATTTCAATAATGACAAATAAGTATTTTTGTTGTTATTAATGTAGCTGCAAAAAGACTCATTACACATTATTGCCTAACTATTTAAGAAAAACTCATTAGCGGAAAAAATCTGATAGCTTTGTATATTTTTGAATTATAGCCTAAAGTTCGTTTTTTCTGACTTCAACAATTGCCCATAACTTCATTATTCTTAAAAATAAATTACAATTTAGACTTTGCATGAAGAAAACATAACTAACAGTATGTTACACATAATGAAAGACATCGATACAGGTAATAAGATTAGAATAAAATTGGAAAATGTGTTAACATCGACAGTAGCTATTAAATCGGGAATAAGACAAGGAGATAGCTTGAGGCCTATATTATTTAATTTTATAATGGACAGATTAATTCAAGCAGTAAAAAATATAGGAAAGAGGTATCTGATAGAAAGAACCGAGATAAAAATCGTTTGTTACGCAGATGCATTTACAATATCAGATAATTAAGACGATCCATAGCGTATGATACGTGCTTTCAGAATATCAGCAGAAAGACATAAAATGAAAATATCCACCACCAAACTGAAATCTGAAATAGCTCAAAAACCCAGAAGATGCAAGATTGTGATTAATGAGAAAACGATAGGAAGGTTCCAAGGTTCAACCACATGAAAATCTCCAGCAATGGAGACATAGAAGAAGCGATACTCAAACAAGCCAGTAGGGCCGGTTATGTATCAGGATGTTTACGAGATGTAGTATAGAAGAACAACAACATGAGACTTGAAAGTAAAATATGTATCTATTAATCCTGCGCCAGACCAATATTGACGTATGGAATCAAGGCAAGACCAGAAGAATACTTAAAACAACAAAAATGAAGACACTGAGCTGGCAACACGCTAAGTAACAGAATTACAAACGCACGAATAAGAGAAATGTCAGATAGAGGACGTTGTCGAATGAGGTCGACAAAGAAGACGATAGTGGAATCAGCATGTCAACAGAAAGGGAAATGAAAGCCTAACTCGAATAAGAAGAAATGAAAACGTGGCGAGATAGCTGGCAATCTACATCACAAGAACAACAGCTCCAATAAGAATGGACCGGGAAAACAGGCCACAGGCCTTATATAAAAAGAAGAAAATCATTTTGACCCCGTCATTAAACATTTCATTACTTATCAAAGCATCAGATGGAAAAACCAGTCAGGGATCTGTATGCAATGAGATGTTTAATGTTACTGTGAAGTTGAACGGTTATTCATCTTCACTAATCTGTTAAGTTAATCGACTACATCATTGTGCTTCGAAACCCATAAGAAAGAATGGCTTTCGTTCCTGAAAGTGAAGAGTTAGTTAAGTAAGGCTATGGTTACAGTGCAAACGATCTCGTCCGAATAACAAAAAATAAACTTAAGCAAATGATTGTAAGCAGTCACAGTGAAAGTTTAATGGCTGTGCGGAATCGTCAACTGTCGCCTGTAGTTCGAACAAGTTGCTTTAAACAATATACAGGGTGTCCTGCGACTCGACTGCCATAGCTCTAAGGTGTGTTCCTTGGGTAATTTTAAGTCGAAAATGCTTAATAGATATATGTTCAAAACTCAATAGCGAAGGAGTTATAGGCGATAGCATTTTCCATAAAAAAATGGTTTGGTTAATTATTATGCATTGTTGTTGTTTAAAATTAATGCAGGAAGTAGGCTGGTAAATAGTTTTGGCACATTTTCGTTACAATTGATTTTCGTTTGACGTATATTTTGCATTATTTCTGCCACTTTAAAGTTTATTAATAGCTAAATTTTTAAATGAAGAATATGCCGACATTCATTTTATTTATGAATACTGTGACGGAAATGCAAGAGCGACAGTGGAGGTTTTGAACAATTAATGTAAATAACTTTCTGTTAAACATATTTTTTATTAGTAAAACACAATGTTATGCTAAATTAATAATAAATAAATAAAGTGAATGTCGACATATGCATAATTTGAAAATGTAGCCATTAGCGAACGTTAAAGTGGCAAAAATAATGCAAAATAAACCAAACCATTTATTCTATGGAAAATGCTATCGTATAAGCTCATTTACTATTGAGTTTTGTACACATATGTATTAGGCAATTTCGACATGAAATTACCCAAGGAACACACCTTTAAGCTATGGCAGTCGTATTTAAAAAACGTCTGTAATGCCATTTCTATAAGAAAAATTTTTTCGAGTTAGAAAAGTAAAACTTATATTATTATACACACAGTGGCGCAAAAGTCACATCACCAAAAAAATGTTCACTAGTAAATTTTATTTCTGCAAGTATACCAGAGATTCCAGAGCAAACAGTGGGCGACTTTAAGAGTCTATACTGTATTCCGTTAGTATTTATGTTCAAACTGTCATAAGCAGTGGTCACTTGTAAAGTAAAGTAAGTCAAGTCTGTAATCATTTTCGCTTGTAGAGTAGTTTCCAAATCTCATGGCACGCGAAATGCGCAAAAGGCGGAGCTTACTGCACAAGAAAGAGAGATTTGGAAACTACTTTACTGTAACCATAGCATCATATTGCAGGTAAAATACGCTAATGCAATTTTACTAGACATTTACAATGCCTGATACAGTTGCCAACAAAACGATGGTTTCACAGAACTGTTGGTGTGGCAATACGTACATAGCATTCCTGAATAATGGATCGCACTTAATTAGGAAAGTTCTATTGCTTTACATAATTGGTTAGTAATGCACAATATTTGCATTACCTAACAGAAATCTTCATTAAATAACTGGCAAGATAAAGAAATTCTCAAACTACTGTTTGAATCAATTCTTCTAAATTGTATTATCAATATTAATTTGGTATCT
The DNA here is from genome assembly GCA_011009095.1 of Ignelater luminosus. Classification (NCBI taxonomy): domain Eukaryota; kingdom Metazoa; phylum Arthropoda; class Insecta; order Coleoptera; family Elateridae; genus Ignelater; species Ignelater luminosus. Next base: position 44,466 of record VTPC01005796.1, read on the forward strand.
TATTAAGATAAATACTTTTCACTCAGTTAGTTTTTCTGTAGTACAAATTTTCCTTGCTGCGTGTTATTTATTTATTAATTAAAACGTTTGCCACTTCAAGATCTGCTAAAACCATTAAAGTAACTAATTAAATAGAGATATGGGTCTGTTGAATTTTAAGTTTATTTATTATTGAAAGAGTCTGGTATAGCCACTGGGGCAAGTTTTATGTTGTCCCGGCGTCAGTGACAGTCGAGTTTCATTTAGTAGAGCCCACAATCAAGTGTCAATATAATGATAGCAAGTATCAAGAAGTGTCAAAATAGGCACTTTTAGATTTCGACATAAGTGCAGAAGTTCTTTCGAAAAGTTATAATATCACTAAGTATTTATATTAGTCAAAGCAGAGATTTAGTGATAAGAATAAAGATAGTATTGATGTTAAAATTGTGCTTCTAAATACCCAGTGAAATAGAATGATAAAAGAGATGTGGACATTTAACAATTACAAAATAAATGAAATAAAAAATATTAAAAAGAAATGATGAACATTTTAGAAACTTCAACAAAATAGTTAAAAGAACAAGAGATAAATTAATTAAAAACTAGGAAACTGATAAAAAAGTCAAGTAAAACGAAATGATAAAAATGGAAATGAATAATTATTACAAATAACACTTGAAATCTGGAAAAGAAGATGAACTACTGTTATTATTCTATTTACAAAAAAGAAATTAACGACTGCCAAAAAGAATACAGATTAAAAATCAACAATTTATTAAATGCGTGCTTTAAAATAGGAATTTGCACATAGAAAGACGTGACAACACTGGGAAATTTTATCGAGGTTGATAAATATTCATTTTGTTCAGTATTCAAGAACATCAATTATCTGAAACCCATTCGCGTAACTTTTGTGATGCGTAGAAACTTTAACGTTTGAGAATTGTTTACTGTAATTATTTCTCTATAAATCAATAACTAAAGAGTTTTTAATGCTAATATAATAATAATATAATCAAATAATATCTTCCTATTCTTAGTCATTTTAATGTGCAAAACAGATAAATAAATACTTACGTTTTTTATCATTTGTAGTTTTGTTGTCTTCTTTAAATTTATTTTCTAATGGAGGTGTTGTGTTTGCATTATTTCCTAACGCACAACAAACTTTAGCAATTAATCCTTGAAAACCACAATGAAATTTCCTTATGTAGTTTATATTTTCGTCAGTTTTTTGGTTTTCTTCTAAAAAGGTTTTTAATGGTAGACATTCACTAATTAATATACATTGTCCTATTTCGTTTTGTGGCGTACGACAATAATCTACAACTTGTGCTAAAATGTCACATTTATTTAATGATTAAAAGTTCTGTACAAAATAAAAACTTACCGTTAGTAACAATAATACTGAAATGGTAAATAATATACACTAAAATAAAAAAGATACGATCTGCCATGGTTTTAAAGTGAATAAATGTTTGAACTATTTAATATAACTGTTGTTTATCGTCTTGATTTTAACCGAATGAGAATGAGAATGAACAGAACTGCACAAGTGTTATAAATAGAAATAATAAGGAAAATCCAGTTTTATTAAGTGAACGACACGTTGTTTCAGATTATGTACAAGAAATATCATTCATTAGTAATAGTAAAATAGTGAGAATTTATCAAATTGTTTAATTCAGGCGACCGACAACGTGACGTACCAAATAATCTTGAAAAAACTTTGGCAATAATAATTCAAGGAAATATTGGTTACAAGATACGTAAGCAGCTACAACTATAACCTTAAAACCTAAATAATTTCTACTTTTTGTTCGGATGAAATTGCTAAGGTGGCAGTTACTACGGAGATAATATTGGGGAAGTGTCTTTGTCTTAGATTATTTAAAATTAAATTTTAAATTAAATTGCACGTGGGCTTCTTTATTAGATATAAATCATACATGAAATTTTTAAAGGTTTATGCCTACTTAATACCTCTTCGTGTTGTTGCGGTCATTATAAAACAAAAAAAAAAGTATTATTGATGTTGCCAGTAATGACAGCTGAATATGAAATCTGATACATTTGAGGGTATACAATGAAATTCATAATCATTTATTCCCTAAACGGGTTGAACGGTCAAGACTAAACTAAGAATTAGAACTTGATATGTTTATTAAAACAAAATTCTGTAATTATCATTTTGAACGTCTGCAGAAATAATTCAAAGTATAATACATTGATTATAGAAATAAACTAAGGGGGAATTCAAATGCTTAGCACAATCATTCCAGTCGTTTATTATTATTACAAACGCAATTTTAATTTAAAAAAAACCAGGTAATTCTTAATTAAATATGGGAGGTACCTAAAAGAATGTTTTGATAAAATACGAAAATTTGGTGCATATAAAAAGAGTAATTTCATATACTAAAAATATTGCTTTGTAGGTACCAGCTTTTCAATGCGATCTTCAAAACATATAAAAAAATATTGATCTGAGATTAATGGTTTAAGGGTGAAACTGGAACAATGTTTTAATACAATTGCCTACATTGCTGGGGCAAAAAATTAAATTTGAATTAAAGGGAGACGTCCGGTCGGCAGATGAAATGAAACACTTCACTAATTGCCCGATAACATTAAGATTTATTAACATTGACTACAATAACAGTTTCTTAAATTACTAAACATCGTGATTCAAAATGAATAACAAAATACAACTACATTAAAAATCAAATAAAACTATTTCAGGTGTTTAGAAGAATTTATTACAGCAAGAACATTTAGCTTTCTGAGAAGTTGATAATAACTACAAAAATTCATTTGATTTCCAGTATAAGTAGCTTTAAATTTAATAAATTGGCAAACTTACAAAAACCTTTACTGTTTTAAAGTGAGTGGAAACTACATTTACTTCATCGTACATATGATTAGTTAATATCAGTCACCCTTGTATATTATTTATTACCCCTTTTGCATAACAACAGGTTAATTCTTGGAGCACATTCAGATTTTTGCCATTACATTTCTTACACTGAAAAGCAAGTTCTGTATGATGCTTTTATTATACGGATATGTACAGTGAATTTTATAAAAATCTGCGACAACCAATATTTCATGATGTAAATAAGGTTTCAAAAGACTATTATTTTATACCTATAACAAATTTTCAGACTTTGAAAATATAAAATAAAGCCTGTTGGCGTTTTACAAATGCAAAAATCACTCTCGAGACTTGTCCCAACTGTTTATGAAATGCGCAGTACTATATACCGGGTGCTTATAGTTTACTATGAACATAGGAATTTTGACATGCAGGAAATCATTAAGCTAAGACTAGAAGCAATAGCATTGAGGATACATGTTAAATGACATTTACAAAAACAAAACAATAAATGTCAAAATAATAAACTAGATCGTTTTTAACAACCATATTATATTATTGTTAATACTTATACTAATTGTAAGTATAAGCACACTTTGATCCTAATTATCTTTCCTACATTGAAATTGTTATGTTCGTAGTAGACTACCATTTCCTGTAGACACTAGTGGTTTTAAAATGAACAAGGGCACTTAATTTTGTAAAATCTGTTTGTCTAAGTCAAAACTGATTTTTTCTCATTTGTTTTGGCATTAGGAAAATATATTTTACAACTGTAGTAGTCAACCATGAAACTCTTAGGTCGTTTTGGAACCAATACTACTTTAGATTATCCATGTTTTTCCTTTATTTGCGTTAAGAGTCGCACCAATTAACACGGCTAATCGACGTCCTATTGTATCTATATTATTTCTATTTATATACTAGCATATTTTTTTTACTCCTCGTATTAGACAGTACATGATGATCAATTTATTAACACAAAAAGATTCTTAAATTGTACAATTCTTACAGAATGCGTGTACAGTATTAGAAGCGAAGATCTTTTATGGGCAACTTTTTTGAATGCTGAGGATCTATTATCTCCGGCAGAAAACATAAATTGAAAAAAGTCACTAATTGTTCACACATCTTTGTTTGCCAAAAGTTATCATCTCGGTAAATTTTTTGGCACTTAAATTCCCGGGGAGTCCATACTATAAACATGCAGTATTTACGGTTTGTTATATGTAACTGGCCCTGGATTTGATAGTAATAGTTGTGAGTTAGTTTCAGTTTAATCTCTCCATCACTTTCACTTAAAAAATTTACTTTCTTTTCTCGAATTCCGTCTAAAACACTAGACTTTGCAATATTTGCAAGACATTTTACTTCAATAATTCCATCCTCTTCAATTAAACCATCGGGAGATGCTGCCAAAAAACTGTATTGTGTGTCTATAAAAAGCCCACACTCTTTAACCTTTGTATTATACATATCTTGAAATTCTTGAATTGCTACTCTTTCATGATCATGTCCCCAACGCGTAGCAAGATTTCCAGAGAAAGTAGAATATAAAAGCCTTTTTATTAAATTACCACAATGGGTACCTTTCCGCAATTTACATATATTCCCAAAGTTCGATGCCGTTAAGCGTATGGATCTTTCTCGTCTCCAAAGCAGATTATTTTGCTGGCCTAGTATTTGTTGTTCTATTTCGATACATTCTTCTTGCGATTTTTCCAAACTTCCTAAAAACTCTGCTTTCTTATTTGCATACTCTTCTTCAGTTAAAGCATCATCCAATACATTTCCATATTCTGCGTCAGGTGGGTTAAAACTTGTTTTCGGTTTCTTACATCTTTTCGGAAATAATTGTCTACGGCTTCGTTTCCATGTAGCTGTTTTTTGTTTTAGGCGAATGAGTTTTTTGGTGTGCTGGCCAGGACTGCGATCTACAGCTTTTTTTGTGTATTTTACGAGCTAATTCTTCCGATCCTACGTTAAATGAAATGGCTGCTGCTTCACATCGGGTTTGATAAGATCCTTTTGCTGTAAAATTCACCCGCTTTCCACCTGTAAATTTAGCCACTACAGCATTGTAACATTCTGCAACATTGTTATCCATGTTCAACAAGAGACTTTCTGCATTTCTGGCTACTCTATCTACAGAAACCATTATATCTTGATATAATCCAGATTGTTTCAATTCAGGAATCCAGTTTTATTCATTAGTAGATTTGGAGCCAGTACAGAAATATTTAGCGCAACAAGCGTGATCTCCAAACACGTGGTGTACACTATTTAAAATGTCCTTCTTAAGAAACTTCATTTTATCTGATAACGCAGCATGGTACAATTTCACCTTTAGAGCTACGCCTTTTGGTTGTTACCTCGCGTAATTTAGTACAAAGATTTCGCAGTAGGTGATTGCGACATTCCACTTTTTGAACAATCTTATTGCCATAAGGTCGTGCCTCTGCTAAGCGTTTAGTAACGCTACTGTCCCCATCACCAACTAAATCAATATACTTTAAATTATACAATTCCACACTTACTTTGAAGCCCTCTACAATAATATCAGCTTCCATTCCTGTTGACGGCTTTTTCCAATTTTTGAAGCATTTATGAGGCGGTGGGTCGCTGTTTTTTAGTTTTCGCCCGAGAACACATATAACAATATTTATTCCGAATTCCTAAGAATAAAACTTTTCCGGTTTTCTGTCCAACAATGACCCCAACACCTGAAGCTGCATTGTAATTTACACGATATGAGCGCTTGCTCCATGCACCGTCTGCAATCACTGTTATCATCGGAATTCCATCAGTGTCGATTCGGTTTTCCTCTACAGCTAAACGATGTTCTTCTTTTGCAGCAGCTTCCATAACAGACCAGGCAGTATCTTCAATCGGTGTTGACAATACTACTAACGCAGCACGATTTACATTTTATAACTATTTTGCTCAGTAGTCCCAGTCGTTGCTCAGAAATCATTTCTAGGTGTTCGTTTTTGCATGTAAATAATGGATGATGGGGAAATGTCGTTATTGCTTTAAAAAATGAATTTATATCAACTATTCTTCTACCACTAATAATTTCATTTTTGTTCCTTCTGGTTTAATCGACATTGGTGCTTACATTAATGAAACTAGTGGAAGTAGATGGTTGTTCTTCTTGCTCTTGTGATGAACCACTAATAATTTCAGTTGAAGTGGATGGTTGTTCTTCTTGAACAATGCTGTACCTATTGGTTTGCTCTTGTGATGAAGTAGACGGTTCGTTTGCTTCTTGAACTTCTTGCGTTATATTTTCACTAGTAGAGACTTTGACCATTCGTATTTCTTTCATTCTACGTTGGATACTTTTGCGTTTTGAAGCTCTCGTCAACCTGGGCATTTCAGCAGCGTTCTTGCAGACTACTATAACGTTTTTATAATCTAATAAATATCACAATTAATATTTGCGTTGCACTTTACACTTCTGAAAGAACTTTACGTGCTAAACTATTTTATACCACTTGTTGATCTTTCAGCGACCGGCACTGAACTGAAGGAACTATAATATTGTAAGCCTACAACAATTTTTTAGGCGTATATTACGAAGTATAAAAAATGTCTTGTTTAATTAACTGTTAAGTCTGATTTGTGATTTTGTTGGTTTACGAACCATAAGATTTGTTTATTTTTTACCGAGTTGTAACAAAAACGAAGTTCGTAAATTATTACTTTAGTAAATTTTGAAATGGGCCAGAAACGGGTCAGTGTTTGGAAAAAGCCATAGTAATAAATATTGGTAAAAATATAATATTGTATAGTATGTGCAAATTTGGTTATGAAAGAATCTCATTAAGAGGCCCATTGTTTTTCTTTGTTGTATTTTGATTTATTTCATTTATACCTATTGTAGATTGTTCTGATTTATTTATTGTAGGAATGTTTATTTAACGAAGAGTCGTAATCCGATATTAATATGTATTTCCATGCTCATCTATGGTCTGTTGGCAATGACCGACTTAATTACCCGTAACGAATAGGGGATATTGGAAACATTCTTAAATTAATATTTAGGGTCAAGTCAGTCGAAGTTAGAAGTAAAGATGAATAAACGTGTAGAATTAACACTGTTTCTTGGTTAATTCTGTAAAATAAAATAATGAATCTTATACTATCCAGCAATATGTTTTGAGACGTCTGTTTTATTCTTATTATCCTTTATTTTTTATTGGCAACACTTATTTTATTGCTGCTAATCAAACTACATTAATTTGGGATACTCAGTGGTAATAGATTTTATACAAAGTAAAAGATATTTACGTTAAAGATATTCAAGTTAATACCTTTCTTCAAAGAATAATTTTGTTGTTTTACAGATTAAATAAGAAATAATAAATATTAACTACCCAAATCCTTTTTACATCTAAAATTAATATTTTCACACTGATATGTATCGAAAAAAAGATTTTTGTGTTCTTATTCTTTAATATAATAGAAAAAATAACATCACATCACGTCATCCTATGTTTATAATAACATTGCAATTTATCACGGTGCAATTTCATTTGTTTTGATTTGTTTTGATAAACACAAAAAACGTCTACCTCAGAATGTGTTTTAGATTGCTTCACGTCGGCTATAAATTAGGGTTTTAACATTAGCTTGTAATGGTAGCTGTACCATGAAAACATCTCTATCTTTTTCACAACTTTTTAGTCCTTGTTGCAAAAATATTCCAGCAAAATTTAAATACCCCCTTGATTTATTTATTGTTAATCTACAATATATATGTTTGTTTTTAATGGCTTGTTTTGGTAACGCTGCACTTCTACTATATGTAAATACTACTTGTAATACGTAGTTTGTATGTAGTTCGTATTTAAGAAATAAAACTTCCGTGTATTACTGGGCCGGACAGCATAAAATGTGTTTTCTTATAAATCACATCGCATATGCAGGTATTTCCAGTTTAGACGTTGAGAAAGTTTTTTTGTTTACTTATGTATTTCTTTTTGAAAACAGTACTCTTAAAAACAATTTTGTGACTTCAATAATGAATGGATTTGCTAAGATTTCGTTTTGATCCATTCTATATTTAAAAAAAAGTAAAGTAATATAATAGTGTCTGGCTATTTTTCAGGTGCAAGGCCATAATTTGAAGCACAAGATGCAAGCCATGTGCTACAAAAAAGTTAACGTGCCTCCATGCAGCTTTGAATGTCAATAACTGTGTAATTAAGACAAACTGAATATAAGTTCTACGGGTGTATGCACAAAAAATTCGGACAGAAGACCATCGGTTTAACTCTAAGAGTACGTGCAAAACAATTTGCAATTGTTGCAACTGTCAGTTAGTTAAAGCTATTCCCAACATAGTTTTGAAATTTGGTTAATTCAGTTTTGCTTTTAGTGAGTAGGTAAGGAGTCCAAATGAAAATCACCGCTGCCAAATTCTATCAATTACTATACTCATAAGAACAAAAAATATCTCTAGATACTTTTTTGCAATGGAAATTCCAAGAAGAACAATATATGGTATTTGCATACGAACTGATACAGAAAAGAGTAAAGGAATCTGGAAGACCTGCGAGAAAAATATCACCAATGTTCTTGCAAGTTAGAATTAGTCTTCGTTAACTTTAGTAAAATATTGTCTTAGAAGCTTATTTTCTAGCAACCAAAGACATGCCTTGCTTTCTTGAGATGTTGCAGACATAATTTCGGTGCAATTCTGTATATAAGTAAGTAAGACTAAATTCAAGTTTACGATGAGCCACCTTTGCAAGAGCCTCTTTCTCCTTTGGTAACATTATTATGGAAGGTCTTCCAGGTCCTTGCATTTTTTTGCGCCATAAAGTTTTGGAGGTCGTGCACGAATACCATAAAGTGTGCTTTTTGGAATTTTCATTGCGACAAAATACCTAACAGTATAGGACTTTTTTGTTCTTATGACTATCATAAAATTTGGCAATAGCTTCGTACCGCGAATTTTCATTTGAGCACTCCATACTTTTAAGGACAAAACTGAATTAACCAAATTTTAAAAATATGTTGGGAATATCTGTAGCTAACTGACAGCTGCAAGCTGGCATGTTCTTTTAGAGTTTAAACCGATGGTCTTTTGTCTGGATGTAAGTCTACTGGAAGAGTGATTTTCAGTATTTCTTAAATTTCGATGAAAAGATTTCTTTTTACTAAAAGTCACAAAACTTAGGCAGATTTTTCTAAAGTATTAGTTCTCATTTCGTGAACATATGTCTAGCAATAAACGACCAATTATTATTATAGAATTCTTTTGGATTGTTGTTTTCGTTAATAGATGATAGGCGATGCTTCACCGAGTACAGTCCAATACGAAACACTTTATAATATAGACCATGACTTAAACGGAATAAAAAAAAGTCACAAAAATAAGATCTGCTATAAGCTCAACAGTTGTGAAGTTTCAAGACGTATTGAAAATGTTCCAGAAGGTCAAAGAGATCGATGCTTGAATGGATAAGGAAGTATTTTGCAAAGCGTTCGTTTAAAAACCATTAAAGTATAAAAGTAGAAGCGTCATCGTCAAATGTAGGATATACACGAAGGACTTTTTTCTCCTTAGATTTTGTACATCTATTGCCATATACAGAAACATTTCTCAAGTACTACCGCATTGCCTCGTATTCCCGGCATATTCCCTTTACAACCTCGACAATGCTGGAGTCATTGCCTATATTTCCTAAAATATTGCCAACATTTTCCTAACACTGCTACATTCCCTTAAGTAGTTCTACTATTTCCAGCTACATGCCTAAAACATTCCCGTTTTCCGCGTCATCTTAAAATGCTCGAGGCAGAAAGAATTGTCAGAAACATGACAACAAAAAAACATTTTTAATATTAAAAAGGTAGTAGCTAATTTAATTGAATATTTCAAACTTTACAAAGCTCTTAAGTTTTCTGGGATAAGACTTATCCGCTGCCAACATCAAGAAAAGAATTTAAAAGTATTGTCTTTGTCATTACAGAAATTGACATTCACTGCCGATCGTTCAGGAGCCCTTCACCGACAGTGCTGCTAAATAATTTTATAGAAAAAGCTTTCGATAAGCAAAACTCCTTTTTAAATAGAGGGACACAATATATAAATCCTGTGGATCTTTTTTAAAGAAGTTAGAGGTCTTCAAAAATTTTTATTTTTGTTTTTTTATGATTCAAAAACTACTGATGCGATTCTGTTTAAATTTGATATTATAGCTGAATCTTTACCCTTTTGGGACGGGATGACAATTATCCTTCTTGTTTAGTTTTTAGTTAGACAATAGTAATAGAACAACAATAAAAATGTATTACGTTCCTTGATTTATCAGTTGCAACGGTGCACTCGTAGTATAAGTGGGCGCGCTCGTCGTGATTGCTTTTGCAACAGCAGCACCGGTTAAACGACGGGACCGATTTGCAGATCCTTCCACAATTCTCTCTGACCGTCCCTAACATAGTATTATAGGAGTTTTGTAGCAAGTTTGCTATCAAACTCATCCTATTCTATCCGTTGATCGCGTGGAGCGTTCTGGTTACCTGATTACCAAATTTCAATAGGTCGAAAAGACTTAAGCCTATTGGCCATCATGATTTTGATTTTGTCTTCCCAATCGTCATAAAGTTACCTGGATTGACCATTGAAAACAAGTATTCCTTGCTGTAATTACTACCACTCTTTCAAAGAACCTACTGACTTGCTCATGCACAATAGTCGTAGTAGCTTTACTTCGTAATTCTCCAAATTTACAGGAGTATTACTAAAATCGACACTAAAAATGTGTTTTGTTATTGAGATTTTTGCAAATTTTTAAAAGAAAATTGCGTTGCTTGGTGGCTACAAAGATTTTCCTTTTCCGAAAAATTTAGTTCATCTACTACCGCTATATTCTGTAGCAGATTTTTGTAAGTAGGTTGTAAAAGGATTGTTAGATATCTTTGAATTTTCTCCTGATGTAACAGGAAAGATCTTCAATTATTTCAAGTTACTCTGCTTTTAAGCCAATTAACTTCGTGTCTTAATATATTATGAATCACCCTTTATATACCAACATCTTACGGACACTCTGTATAACATAAGCGTATTTATTTGACAAGACATGCAGAGAAAGCAGAGAATGAGAATTAAATGGAATTGCGTTTTAAAATTTCACGTATTGTTTACTAAAATAAGAACGCTCTCAATCATACATTAGTGAATTTAAATCTTGCTTCTTTTAATAATTTATCATCAATTAGATAATCTTTAAAATAAAAAATGCTTGCGTCTGTATAGCAAATACGTTGTTTCTTAAAACGGCTTTTATACTGCAATATCACATTATGATTGACATAAATGAAATATAAGTATTAGCAATATGAACATGCCTAAAAGTTAAAAGTTATCAAATTCAATTTTGCATCCTTCTCTTATACAGCTGTAAATATGGAAACTCGCTCCTTAATGTATAATTCTGTTAAACTATTCTCCATTTAAATTCTATGCTGCAATTAAACAAAAACTTGTGGGTTGTTTATTCTACAAATAATAAAAAACACCGCAGTGGCTAAATGTAATTCAATCCTCTTTTTACAATGTGTTGACATATTTTGTTTACGAATAAGTTTTTATCGCCAGAAATTTCCCCGAAAAAAATACACAACAAAAATTTTAATATAATCGTTTGAGACGTTTGTCAATTATACCAAGATATAAATTCTTTGAATTAGAAATAATCTGGCGCAATAATGAAAAGTTGAAGAGGGCAGCACCGTCTATGCTTGCCTTTCTTTCCCCTCGACGCACTTGGCCCACAACCGTACCAGTTACACATATCGCCATAACGTTGTTCCTCTACCCATATTTATTTCCTCAAGGCTTGAACTAAGCGTTTTTATTTCTTACCCAAAAGATTGCATTTAACAAAAGGTGGTTATGTATTATGATTTCTTATTTAATAATTTTATATAATTCCTCCCAACCAAAGATTAAAAATTAGGGGAAATTTATTTTTCACATATTTTTATAGTAAAACTTCAATTGGTCTTGATATTACAATTTTCTTACAAAAATTTGGAAGTTCCTGACATTTATACAATGCAAAGAAAGTCATGATGGTTACAATTACAATAAAAGTGATTAAAAAGTTCGTAGTGTGGAAATATGTATTGGAATTATCTTCTTGTTTTAATTCTTTTGGAATTACATTAAATTTTTCTTTCAGTTGTTGTAAATCGTCTAATTCTATGTTTTCTAAATGCAGTTTTGGAAATTCGATTACATTATTATTAGTTTCTGAAACATTGATATTGACTGTTGGCAATTGTATTATTTCGTACACTACATTCGAATAATGGTTTGTTTTTAACAACTTATATCAATAACTTGCATTTTACAATCTATGGGTATCCTAACTAAATATGTTCCTTATAATAGTACATTTCTAACATTCTTATCTGTTTTACAATATAACTTTCCTACTAATTCTTCTACTGCTACAATGATCCATAAATCATTATATATTTTCTGAACTTTACTAGTTTCTAACAAAAATAACTTGGGTTTACAAGCATTAGTTTTTGAATAAGCGATTAACTGTAATAGTTTTCAAAATTTATTCGTTCTGGTATCTTACAAATAAAATCATTCTTAACTACTTTTTTACATTAGTAATCTACTGTAATATACTTTGATTTGTGGAATAACAAAAATTTATGCTGCAGTATGATCACTTGATATTGTTCAGTATTTTTCACTGGTAACGGATACAGGTGGTAATAATCATATGTGATTGGTTCCGTTAAAGGCACTTCTAATACGAATACTATTCTCGTATTTATTTGATAAGCTTTCATAATTAATATTTACTCGAATAAAGGCAAATTTGTTTTCGTCGCTTCGAATGGTAACTTCGATTGGTGTATTTTATTTTCAATGAACTTTAGGTTTGCTTGCAAATTTTCGGGGTCCATAATTGAAGAGTGGAATGTCTCTAATTTTGCAAAGGTGATTGCATTTTCTAAGTTGTCGACGATGTGTAACATTAAATTTGAGATTGCTGACATTTGCAGGAACGTGGTGTGTATATTGATTATGGAATCAATTTAAATTTGATGATTTGCATTCTTTTGTACTTCTGCTTCAACTTTCACAATCATAGACTTTAGTATTAGTTGATTGGTTTCTAACTTGGTGACGCTTTTGTTGAATTTATCCATAATTTGATCGGTAAGTGATATTTGTTTGATAATGGCTTGTTTTTGGTTTTCTTGGTTTTTCTTTAATTCGGCGATGGATTCTTCATATCTTTGTCTATCGGTGGCATCTAGATTTCCAGTTATGAATTTGATAACTGATCCTAAACTATCTATTTTTCCTCATTTTTGTCTGGTGGGTACTAACTGATTTATTTTTCTATTGATTTCTTGAAGTGTGACGTTTAAAAAGAATAAATAAAAGAATATTACTGTAAATGTCGATCTAAAACTATACAACTGCAATCACCTAAATTTTAACGGGCATATAACAAAACGTTATCAGAATCTTAATTAAAATCCAACTAGTTAATTTACCTACTGTACAGTATATTAGCGTATTTCAAATTTCTTTGTCTTCTCAGGTTACCAGAAGAAGCACATACAAGGAGAAAAGCCTTTTAATACTTAGAAAGTTGTGTAAAAGTTCAATAGAGTCAAATACATTAGAAGTTTATAGTACACTGAGGATCTTGATTGGTTCAAAATAGTTATCTGTTATCACTTTCACGAAATGTAAGGAACGTTCAAATTTAACCGAGATTTTTAGTTTTGTGAGCATAAGCGGAGTGCATCCTTTAGTCATGCTGACAAGAGATAGGTATCTCGTATGAACTATGCCGCATGTCACCTTCGCTTTTAAGTATTTCTCCATTTGCTTCTTGCATTCTATTAATTGGCTTGGTTCTTTTTCCTGTAATTTTTTTTACTTCGTATAGGTATTTTATATTTCTTCTTTGGGCTGCTTTCTCTGCTTCTTCTAACAGGTTTTCAAAACAGTTTCTCTTGTCTTTTCTTGTCTTTTCTTGCCCTTTCTTTTACTTTTTTGTTTTTATTCCAATATTTTCTATGTATTTGGTTTTTTCTTGTTTTGTCTTCTGTATTCAACCGTTTCTTTTTTATTCTTCTCCTTTCTTCGACTGTATTCAATGTAGCGTTTGTTATCCATGGTTTCTGTTTTCCAACTTTATGTCCAATCGTTTCCTTTTTTAATTTTTTTAAATTCCTCCAATATTCTTTTGTATGTTTTTTTATACCCCCCGGTATTTTTTTATTTTTTTTAATTTGGCAACATTAGATTTCATACGTACCGGTAGGATGTTGTTGCTCTTTAAGCTTATTTTTATTTTGGTTCTAAGAAGTTGATGTTCTGTTCCTACAACTGCACCCCTCATCACTCTTGTACTTTGTAGGATGTTCATCCATGTCTTTTCAATTATTATATGGTTAATGTTGTTTCTATAGATACCTCCAGGTGATATCCAAGTTGTCGTGATTGTCGTTGTGTTTGACTAAGGTACCTGCAATAACTAAATTATTTGTCAAGCAAAAGTCTACTAGTCTATGGCCATTTTCGTTAATTTTCCCTATTCTGTGTTTCCTCATGAAGTTTTTCTTGCCTTCATTGTTTTTGCCCGCTTTTGCATTTAGATCGCCCATTAATAATTTTATGTCCCTCGGTTGTTTCCGTTGTATAATCTCCCAGTTTGCTTGGAGTTCCTCATAAATAGTATCTTTAGTTTGATCGTCTTTAACAATTGTAGGGCTATAGACGTTTATAATAGTTATATTTCTGCATTTCCCTTTAAACCGTGTCCATATTATTCTTTCTGTTTTACCTTTCCATTCCAGTAAGCTCTTTCTAATTGATTTATCTATCATTATAACTACTTCCATTTCTTTTTTTGCGGTTTCGTTTTCATATCCTGAGTACAGTATTTCGTTTCCATTTGCAAGTGTCATATTTCCTATTCCATTCCGTTTAGTCTCGCTAAACCCCAGTATTTTAATCTTTTAGTATGTCATTTTTCTTGAGGTTTGTTCAGTTTTGCTTATTTTGGCCATTGTTTGAACGTTCCAACAGCCCAGAAAGAATTTAGATTTGTTTCCTATTATATTTACTTGTTTTTGTGTAGCATAATTGATTCGCTGTGCTTATTCGTTACCCGTCTTACCATCTCTTTGTCTGTTTTTGTTCCTTGTGTCTGTTTTATAGCGGTGTATTCTGGTAGTTTTTCGAAATTTCTTCTAGAATGTGCTTCTCTTTGTTCCATTTCCATATCTGCCCTTGTATAGTAATCTTTTGGTATCCGGTTTTAAGTTGGTTGCCTTTGCTTATTTCTTCTTTTGCTCTATTTCGGATTTCGCGTTGTATACGCATCTCTTCTTTTGTTAAATCGTTGTTTATATATACTTGTTCATGTTTAATTAGTCTCCGCCCCCTTAGGTGCGCCATTGATCAATATAAAATAAATAATTTTTCTATAACACCTACAAAAATGTTAAAAATGTCAAAATCAAAACAACAAAACACTTTAGATGCTTTAATTTTCAAACTGAAGATTTAAAAGAGACAATCAGAGAAAGATTTAAAACGAAAATGAATTTTATGGCAAATAATATTAAAATTCTAAGCAATGAGGTATACATGAGTGTAAAGAGTCAGCAGAATATAATGGTGAAATAATGAATAAGTGCAACATCACATTAAAAGAAATCCGAGAAAAATTAAAAAAGTTAAGAGAAGACAATCTAATTCTGAAATAAAGAAATAAGAAATTGGAGAAAGAAATTAGAGAAATTCTGTAGAGCAAGACAGACAATAAACCAGAAATAAGAAGCTTGTCAAGAGAACATTAATACACTTGTAAAACATCTAGGAAAAATTATGGATTTGGACATCACTGATAAAGATATAGATACTGCATAAAGAATCAATACCTTTAATAAAAAAGAAAATAAACTCTTAATAGTGTAATTTACTAATAAAATGAAAAGAGATCAGTTAAAGAAATATACAAATCCAGAAAACCAAAAGTGAACAATTTATTTCCTTAATTACATGTAACACCCATATATGTAAATAAACACCTTTCAAAGTATTGTAAAGGACTGTGGTTAGAAGCAAAAAAGTTACAAAAGCAAAAATCATACAAGTTTGTGTGGTTTAAAAATAGAAAACTTTGGATGAAGAAAGAAGAAAATAAGCCAACTATTTTGATCAATAGTAAAGAGGGTTTAAACAAATTGTTAAAAACTTGTATACAGTATGTCCACATTTCGATGCTCACTATCTCGTAAATTGTAAGAGATACGAAGTTGGTTAAATTAGAAAAGATTTGGTTATTTTGGAGATCAGTTCACTTATGCTTTTGTTTTTTCGAAAACGTTCACGGCTTACTAGAAATTTGCTAAAAACGAAATTATCTTATTTTTTTTTAAATAGAAAGCATTTCTCACTTAGTGTGCCATGGCTTTAAACATATGAAAATCATTAATTTTTGTCAGATAAATTACATTTGTTACGTAGCAATTGCTAAAACAAAACAAAAGACGCTTTTAAGATATTTTACTGAGCATTCACAGATAGCATCAAATAAGCAGCAAATGCCCCATAAAAGCGTATTTATTTTGTTTTAGCAATTTTTGCATAACAAATGAATTTGTTTGATAAAGCTCCACGACTTTGTGTGTTAGATGTCATGGCACACTATGATGAAAAATGATTTTCACTTCCTAACTCGGTAAAACAAAAGAATAGCTATATCAAACCATGTATCACTGAAAAGCATTTAATGCGTTTAGTTCAGTAATACGGAAATCAAGTAGGCGTTCCATTAGAAAAAATTTGCATTTACGTTTCACCGCCGAAGTAAAACAAAAGACAATTGCGAAAATAATTTTTTTGGTTTTTCGGAGTAAATTCTCTAAAACACCCTCTTTGCTGTTTTTTTCTATCTTTGCTTTTTCCTGAGATATTTCACCTTAAAAAAAATTGGTCTAAATTTAAGACACATATAAAAGATAGTTTAGGATTTACAGATACTACAATAGTACTTACAGAAATTGGAATTAAGCAAGAAGAGAGTCCAGTTTTGTTCTTAAATTCATTTCAAAAGTTTATTTTATTTAGAGATTTTAAAAAAGGAGAAGGGATATGCGTATATTCGTTAAAAATAACATTATACTTCAAGAGATGGATCACCAAAAATTTGAATTTGCTGAAAATATGATATTGCATGTAGGGAAAAGAATAAACTTTAAAGTTTTATTCAGTTGCCTAATAAATTGTATTTATAGACCTCCGAATTTAAATAAAAATAATTCCATTCTAGAATCGTACGAGTTGAATGTGTCGGTCTGAGTAGACGTACAAAGTAAACTCCCGCAAAATTTCATTCTATTTATCGAATTAAGAAACTGTTTGTTACTAATAATTACTATTACTTTTAACGTTAACCTGTCCACTATCTATCGGTACAGAAACGGTTTTTACACAAAATCAGGAATCTGACATAAAAAAGTACACGCAACAGGTGCTAGAAGAATATTTTCAAAATGAAGACAGCTTAGACTTACTCGTAACAAGAATAGCAGACGTGGTCGTAAAAAACTGGAAAGGAAATTTAAAAGTATTTACAGTTTCATAAATAAACACAACGAAATAAAAAAAAGTAGTAGCAGTAAAAAAAGAAAATAAAGAACTATTTAAAAAAGTAGATGACCTGGAACAACATACCAAGTGCAATAACCTGCGAGTATTTGGAATAAAAGAAGAACAACATGAAGACGTCGCAAACAAAGATATCTACTAGAATTGATTAATAATAAGTTAGAAATACCCATAACTGCAGATCACATTTACAGTTGCAATCGGGTAGGAGTCGCTTCGCCTAGCAAGAAACCGACCAGGCCCCGACCTATCATTATCAAATTTTGCAGTTATCGTTACCGCAACAGTGTTTTCTTGAATAAAAAGAAACTTAAAGGAACAGCTCTTACAATAAAAGAGGATCTTACAGAAGCGAGATTGAATATATTAAATTGCGCGATAGAAAAGTTTAGTAAAACTAATGTGTGGACGCGAGATACAGTGGCGTAAATAGTGGACGCAAAAGCCCGCCGTGCAGAGTGGCCCGAACGATTTGGGGGCCCCACAGTCGTTTACAGATGTGAAATAAAAATAGTCATATGATTAGAAAAATCTGAATAAGCGTTTATACTATTCAGTTCATTTGTTACTAAGTACCTACTACCACATAGTTTAAAAATACAATGTATATAAAGTGCTGTTTTTTTAAAATATTATTATACATCATGAAATACTAGGGGGCTTTCAAATTATGTTTGCAGGGGGGGGGGGAGGGCTAAAATTATATTTATGCCACTGGCGAGATGAGACAATCCACAAACAAACGTCATATAGTCAATTTGATTTATGAACTTGAACAGCTAATTGAAACTATATATAAATAAATAAACTTTGTTTACACTACTTTTTCTAAATACTGTATTTCCATTTATTACAATAGGT
The DNA here is from genome assembly GCA_011009095.1 of Ignelater luminosus. NCBI lineage: Eukaryota > Metazoa > Arthropoda > Insecta > Coleoptera > Elateridae > Ignelater > Ignelater luminosus. The sequence goes on from VTPC01005796.1 coordinate 62,864, forward strand.
TTTGTTATTTGTTTCTTTTTTCCCCTTTGTTATAAATATTTAGTATCCTCGTTATCTTCATTAAAACTTATCAAATATAGATCATTAGAACGTTTAACTATACTGACTTTACAGAAAACTTTAGGAATGTAAATTGGCACATGTTATATAGGATGATCAATATTGATGATAAACTTACATTTTTTAATAATATAATTTTATCCTTATTCGATATACATGTCCGTGTAAGAAAGGTAAAGATAACAAAAAAATTGTCTCCTTATCTTAAGGATGATTAAAAAAGGTAAATGAACACAAGGGGCAATACTTGAAAAAGTTATCGTAGAACTAATGATGTCATTGAGTGGACTTGGTATGAAGCCCTCAGTAATCTTGTTAATAGATTCGTAGTTAGGGAAAAAAAAGCTTACATTGAAGTGGAATTTTAAAATGATAATTCTAAGCGTAATTTATATAAAGTGTTAAATGCAATGGGCCTAGGTCACAAACAGCACAGGCATAATTTACCTGATCAACTAAGTAACGTAGATGCGATTAATAATTACTTTGTAAATAGTGCAAAAAATATTAGCCACACAAACAATGAGTTAGTAGAACATTACACTGCAAACTTACAGCTATCTGTTACTGAACCGTTTACCTTTTATAGATGAAGATTGGTAATGCAAATTATTATGTCTATTTACTCAAACGCTTAAGGAATCGATAACTTCTCCCTTAAAATGATTAGAACATGTTGTCCTGTAATTTTGCCCGTCATAACACACATCCTAAATTCTTGTATTGAAAAATCGGTTTTTCCTTCTGCATGAAAAACATCATTGGTACATCCTTTACCCAAACCATCCTCTCCTAAGGCACTATCGGATCTGAGACATGTTAGTATTCTGCCTGTACTGTCCAAAGTATTTCAGGAAGTACTGCATTATCAGATAAAGGAACACCTTGACAAATTTAATATTCTACTTGAATACCAATCTGGTTTTAGAAATTGATATAGTTGTGAAACTGCATTGTTAAATGTAACTGATGATATATTTCATGCTTTAGATATTAATGAATCTGCTGCATTAATACGTTTAGATTTCACTAAAGCACTTGATACCATTGATTATAATATACCTCTATCAATTATGCATTTCATTGGTTTGGATATTCTTGCTGTTACACTAATGCGTAGTTACTTAACTCGTAGATGGCAGGTTGTTGTTAATAATGACAACTACTCTCACGCTCTAGAACTAAGTTGTGGAATGCCACAAGGTTCTATTCTAGGACCCTCTTATTCACAAGTTTACGTTTTTGTAAATACCATCTGTATGCTGATGACACGCAGTTATATTACTATTATTAAATCCAATGAAGAAATAAATCAGGATTTGAAAAAATTCATTAGAAATGCAGTTGAACACTCCTTAAACATAAATTCAAAGAAATCTAAGTGTTTACTGTTCAGTGTTTCTCCCAAAATAAGAGAGGAAAAGAGTGCTTTCTCAAATCTACGACATATTTTTGGAACCAGGAATATACTAACACAACAATCTAGTATAATGCTCTGTAAATCCTTAGTATCAATAGTTACTGTAGTTTATAAAAATGGTAAAAAGGATGATATTAATAATTACAGACCAATCTCGAATCTTCCATCATTAGAGAAAATTTTAGAGAAATATATAAACGACAAATTACATAGCTACTTGGATAAATTCTCAATTATACCTAATACACAATTTGGTTTTCGAAAAAGAAAGAATACAGAAATGTTATTATTAGATTTTGTTGAAAAAATTAATGTAACTTTAAATGACAGAAAGCATGCAGCCGTGATATTTTTTGATCTATTAAAAGCCTTTGATACAATAGACAGGACTATACTTCTTCGAATACTAGAAGCTTCCGAAGTAAGAGGCACACTTCACAAATTATTGCAAACAGATCGAACACAGACTGTTAAAATTAACAAATATTACAGTGATTTAAAGAAAACATTTCGGAGTCCCGCAAGGATGCATTGTATCACCAATGTTATTTAACTTGTACATAAAAGATACACCTCGAACAAATGGTTTATTGTGTAATATTTATCAATGCGCCGATGATACTGCAATATTATCAACAGACATTAATGAAATTACATGTTTGCAGAAACTGCAGAATGATTTCAATTTAATATCAAAATGGTTTACACAACATTATATTTTTATAAACAATAAAAACAACCCAAGCTCTTCAATTTGCAAATTCTAGCATAAATTACATTCTGAGAAGTCTTAACAAGAAATGCTTGTTTTCTGGAAACTTAGTTAATTGCAGTTCTTGCCACAAAATAGACTTTCTAAATAACGTCAAATATCTTAGAATAATAGAGCAAAAAATATGAAATAGACTAGACACATAGAATATGTATCTAACAAATTAAAAAGTCTGTTATATACCTTCTATCAATTACAAACAATTCTTCCAGTGCACACAAAAATATTAATTTATAAAACTTTGGGAGAATCAATAATAAGATATGGTTTTATGATTTACGGTCGTGCATATACAATACACCTGGAACCTTTGTTAAAGGCGTAAAATAATTTCTTAAAGCTTACAAAGAATAACAATAAAAGAATAGATGACACTAAAAAAGAGCTTGAAATTTTGAAAATCGATCAGCTACGGGATTATATCACCATTTTTAAAAATTATTTTAATAAAACATTTCAACAGGTTCAAGAAAATACATGTAAAATTCGATCGTCATCCATAACTTTCATCACTACTAGGTATAATAATTCTATGGAAAAATCTCGATTTATTTGTATATTCCAAAATTACTAAAGGAATTTCCTTATAAAAACATAAAGAAGACTTCAGAGTTGAAAAAGCTTCGTGGATGGCTGATTAACAAACAGATTTATAATAAATTATATATTTATTTTTCAAAGAATACATAATTATTTATTACTATCTAATAGTAATAATAATAATAATAATAATAAATAAATAAAACAATACTAGACTAGTACAATTTAACTAACTGAAGCTGTAATTAACGCATTTGATAAAGTTGAAGCACGATCTTTTCTAGTTGCGTGGAAAGAACTCACTAGAACACATATCAGATTACAACCATGTCTCCGTCAGACATATAATGACTGCATTTGAATTTAATAGATTACTGTAAATTATATTACTTTTGTCACGAGTACTTTGGGTGTTTTCGTAATAAACAGTTAGAACCATTAAAGTTCAGTAGTTGTTAGTCTCGTTGTACAGATTAACTAAAGCAGCTTCAGAAATGATACGGGTTATATGGGAGGTATCGTCTTTACTGATAAAAATTGTATTTTTTATATAAAATCTTATTTTTAAGAGTATGGTATTCGCTAATAAAGCAGCTGTCTGAGATTCCGTCAATCTGGAAACGACGATATGACTCGGAAGCAGAAGCAGTACAATTACTGAAGCGGAGAACGGTCGTCGGATTCTGAATGCGGTACACTCTTGACAGCTTCAATGGACGATTCGGAGACAGGTAGTTTTAAAAAAACGCCAATTTTCTTAACGACTGATGTTGTCATTATTCTTTGAAGGAACTCCAGGAATTTCCAAGTTGGAGCGCCTGGAGTATTGCTCGTGTACCTAACAATAAAACAGATGTTCCAATAAACCAGAAGAAACGGAGGCAGCACAACCAGTGCTTCTCTAGGAGTTAGCAGAGGCCTTAGTCATCTACTAGATGTTTTAGTAACTCTACTAACTATTACTGCAGTATTTACCAATCTGGCTACTATTTGGAAGGCAGGTATCTTTAACTGTCAGTGTTTCAATTTAACATTTAGAGTGTTATTCTAAAGGAATAAGCGTAAGCGGAAATCCGAGCGCATCCTGTTAGTCATGCTAGTAAGAAACAAAGCCACCTATGAGCTCAGGCCGGCGTTAACGTGACGGAGCACGAAAATCACCTGTTAATCGAAATGTGAAGTCTTTCATTGTAATACACCGCTGCACGCGATTTTGATTAACAGGATGCACTCGAATCTCTGTTTATGCTCATAGAACTAAAAATCTTGGTTAAACTTGAACGCTTTTTACACTTTGTGAAAGTGAGAACAGAGAACTATTTAGAACGAATCGAGATGGTCAGTGTACTATAAACTTTTTAAGTATTCGATTCTATTGAACTTTTACACAACTTTCTAAGTATTAAAGACTTCTCTCCTTCTATGTGCTTCTTCTGGTAACTTGAGAAGACAAAGACATTTGTAGTACGCTAATGTACTGTACAGTAAATAAATTACCTATTTGGACGTTAATTAAGAGTCACGTACTATTCTGATAACGTTTTGTTATATGCCCGTCAAAATTTAGGTGATTACAGTTTTATGGTTTTAGATCGACATTTATTACAGTAATATTACAAAAATAGGACAATAAGTTAAATAGGAAGTGAAACATTTTTTTCTAGCATTTATAAGACAAGCAATAGATACAGTAGTCAATTAATACAAAAAAAAATTTCTATATCACCTAAAAAGAATACTAGACTTAACTATTCTTTTATATGATCTATAATCCACTGAATATAACTCGAGACTCTAGTAAAAACCGCAGGAACGTTCTGAGTTCCACATCCAAGTCCAAACGAAACTACTCCGATTGCAATAAAATTCTGTTCGTCAGCTCTTTTATCATGGAACATCAACGCATTACCACTGTCACCTTTACAAGCATCTACTCCCTTCATTCCCACTGCACATATCTGTCCTTCGCCTATCTTCAATCGAGTTTTCCTTTCATACACAGATGAACACTCGATATTGGGCACTAGGTGTAACTACAAAAAATTATTTTTTTAAAATAAAGTTAAAACTAAGGTTTATTATTAATACCTCTGCTTTCAGTTTTAAAGCACTCCTAGTCTTACTTTTTACACCCCAACCGGCTACGGTCGTTTTTACTTTATTACTTAAATTAAGTATCTCTTCCGAAGGCAAACAAATTGGCATTATAGAATCTAGAATTCTTATATTAAACAATTTCTCAACTGAGATTATTCACACTTACCAGAATACAGAATATCTTCACTAAGCCTAAGTAAAGCAATATCGTGTAGATAATTTCCAATTTTTAAATCAAACTGTTCATGTGGAATTTGTTCTTGGACTTTTACATCTATAGGTTTATCTAGACAATCTATAGATTCTTCGTCAAAGCAGTCTACTTCTTTGTCTAAATCGTACTCCCCTAAGCGAACACTCACTCTAAAATAAAAACGGAAACTGCAGATACGAAAGCATCAATAGACATGCATAATTATACTAACAAGTTTTCCTCAAGGCAGTGGGCTGCTGTTAATACATATCTACTGTTGATTAATGAACCACCACATAGAAATTGTTTTCCATTTTCTAAAATTTAAAATGCAGAATAAATTAAAAACTTATTTAGTTGCTAAAAGAAATTAATATTTCTATACTTGTTTCATATTCTATTAAAGCCATCCATGGAAATTCTTGAGGATCGGCTATCTTTCCACCAACAACTCTGCGATCGAAGTGCAGTCCGCAAACGCTTCTATTTGGGAGTAGATTAACTGCAATTACATAAATAGCAAAAACTTGGTTTAATTTTATGTGTAAGAAAATAGAAGAGGATTATGATGCTTGTTCTTACTTTTAATGAAACTAAACTTTCTGAAAATAAATAATCCAAAAATTAAATAACTTGGAATTTTTATAGTATTAGTATACTCAGCCTGAACTTAAAGGGGTGTTTATACACGATGATGTTTAATAATTAAGAGACATAAACTAACACTTTGACGATTAGGACGTTACTGCTAACTAACATTTTTAGCAGTTTCAAGAACGAGACTTTCTTGCATTATTGTGTTATGTTAGAAAAGTATTTACTAATAGAATGTGGTCATTGTTTGTAAATAATAAAAGGAAATATATTGCAATTTTGTGAGGTACATTATAAAATCTAAATTAAAGGTTGTTACAGATTTATCACAATCTATCGCACTAAAATGCTTTGTTAAAGTTTTTAAAACAAAACAGCAAAATACTTTATTATTTACCTTTTGTTGTGGACTCTCCTAGTTTTTCTTCGATACTAGCAAGCGATTTAGTTTCATTGGGAGCAGAACAGCAAACTTTTGAAATTATACCTTCAAAACCGCAGTGGAATTTCTTAATGTATTCTATGTTTTCATGGGTCTTTGGATGCGTTTTTGCGAAGTCGTGTAAATACGTGCAATCTTTAATAGAGACGCATTTTCCTACAGCGTTGTCTGGCGTTCGACAATGCTCGTCTACGTTTTCTGTAAAACTAATTCTGTTTTGATACATTTAGAAGGTCTTCAAGACCATAAAGTATGAGAATACTTACTCACTACTTAACACACCACAGCCAAACCAGTAAATGAAACAAACTAGAGTTTTAAAAGTAAACATTATTTAAAAGCAATTAGAGTTGAAGTGTAAAGTTGTTTCACGTTTCTTTTAGCAAATAAACAGAATGCTTGCTCAAGAATTTAACTCCTTAGTTTTATAGGTGGGTACTACATTCTCATGCTTAGAAAATCCAGTTTTAATGGTCAGCTAACTTGTTTCGGAATGCATTTTT
>VTPC01005799.1:0-38684 GCA_011009095.1 Ignelater luminosus
CTGAATGCCGAGTCTACATAACATGTCTCTGGGTGTACACTGACGATGCTGCCATCTCACGTTTGTAAGATAAACTACTTCACACGCGCCTTTTTTTGAATGCTATGAAGGTTAAGTCTTTTTAAAGAAAGAAAAATAAACAGCAAAACATGGATTTAAAAGAAATGCAGTCACTTATAGAAAACACCGCGTCTTTTTAAGTAGCTGCATCACTTTTATTATTTGCCCACACAAAGTGGAAAATAGAAAACAGTTTGTAATAAAATGCAAATCATTTGTTTTTATTAAGAACTATTACAAAGTATAAATATAATTAATTCCTAAAGTTAGTCTAAGTGGACCTCAGAACTGTACGTTCTTCCATTTGTGTTTCATACACATTTTCCATGCCATATTTTGAAAATGATCATCACAGACTGCAGCTCTGCTTTCTTTTCCATTTAAAGTTCTATTAATACTTTTACACCATGCATGTATAAGTGTTCGGAAACTGACTTTACAAATAAAAATAAAATGCAATTTTTATGTATTTCAGTTTAGAAATGAAAAGTTTATATCTAAATTTTTGATTTAAGTACATACATTTAAAAGGTTTGGATCAGCTGCACTTGTTTTAAGAATTGTAACAATCTTTTTATTGAAAAAATAAGAATATTAAGCAAATTTAGTAGACGGATAACAGAAACGCTTATGATATCCCCCGAAATACTCTCTTTACTTAATTAAAGCATTCTTTTCATCATCCTGTTGATCAACCAGAGACATCTTACCAGGAGTACGGTGATTAACCTTTTTTTAAATTTTTTTAAGGAGGAATCCAGCTACAAAATTTGTAGCTAATTCTAATAAATCCAATTGTAACAGTTATCACAGGGGAAGTATTTAATTTGATAGTTAAGTGAATATTGACTATTATTATCAGCTTTAAAGATATCTAAAATGCCGTTGAATAGAACTGCAATCATCTTCACAATTAATCTTGCTATTATTTACCCACTTTTTTTAATTTTTTATTCAGATAAAGAAAAATCAGTGTCAAAATGATGTGATTCAAAACTGAAATTAAAACTAGTATTCCATAACATCTGGTTCCAACAAATTAGAATGAATCACCAACATGTCCTAACTCTTCTAACAATATTTATATAGAAACTCTAATATTTAACGACATCAACCACCATCTCTCGTTTGTAAGATAAATTATCAAGTATCACGTGATCGATCTAATTCCCCCAATTTAACTTGAATCTCTGTAAAATGTGGGTTTTTTGTAGGTTGGGTTAAAATAACACAAATGTCACTTGTGCAATCATCATTTTCTGGACTGCGTTTAAAGTACCGACCAAAATTGTGTACTGATCAGTCTACTCCCTAATTGGAAATTTACAAGATCGCTCAGTATTCAACGAGAAATGCCAGATTAACAATTTAATCGATCAATGCTGAACTCTGTTCTTCCACTATTTGGTTATAAAGAATAATTAAGAATTGACAAATAAAAACACAATTCCTTGTAATATATTTTTATTAACCCTAACGTACATAATATTAACTCAAAAAAATATATATATAACTAACTTGAAAATACAAATAAGAAAACTACAAAAGTAGTCATAAAGAAGAATATTAATACACAAAAACAAAGATGATTATAATAGTTTATTTCATTCTGTTCTGATACCGCTAGAAAAGTTTTTATCTTTTTTACTAATATTATAATTTATAATAATAATATAAAAATGATTCAGTTATTTTACAGCCAACACTTGTTTTTGATAAAAAGAAAAAAATATTTTTAAAAAATGCACTGATAGATTCCTAAACCAAGACAAAACAAAGTAGAGGAGAAGAAAGACGTAGAATCGATTGTAATTATTAAAAAGCAGCTTAAATGTGATCAAAAAACTACAGTAAATATCATCCAAACCTATAATTATTAAAGGCAAAAGGCAACAATGGTACTTATATACATTAAAATGTTTCAAGTTACCAATCGAGTCGAAACTTTTTTTTCTTTCTTTCAAGAGAATACTCATCAACTCTTTCTGCAACTTATAAATAGGTATTAAAATATTTGGGTGTTATTTATATACATGTTAAGGGGAAGCACCTGTTTACGATAGGGACTCGTCTATTAATTCTAACACAGTTTTAAAATATTTATGTACCATTTATTCAAATTGAGTAAATCAGAGAAATTAAAATATTCGCTGCAGTGTCTATGAAATTGATATTTTTTTTTGTATTTTCATTTTAGAAAACTGGCCACATTTAAAATCACTTGTGAGACGATTGTTATCTCTTTGGTTGAAGAGAATTCAGACCTTTAGATCTCTCGCGAATGATAATAAATAATGGTCAAGATTAAGAAGGTGATTGTTTGGTTAGCTGGAATAAGAACCAAAAAAATGGCACTAACTCAAGGACACTACTACTGTTTAATTAAAACAAATCTAAATGGAATGCCTTTACAAATAGTGCTTAAAAAATTAATAATATATTGTTTAAATTTTATAAGAACGACGTAATATTATTTACGTGTGAAATATAAAATAATATAAATTAATTACTCCACTGCAATACCTTTTAAGTGCATTTTAAAATAAAACGTTATCACATAGAGCAGTGGATAGCAAAAATATAAATGAATTATTATTGTTTACACCGTTAATTGGGAAAAATTAATTCAGACTCGGATACAATAATTTTGATTGTTATGAAAAATGAAAACGTAAACCTTGACAATATTTAAAACAAAATAAATAATTTAAAGGCCTCTCTTTTAGGCACCAAATTGTATATGTATGTATATACCTTATTAATGGACGAAAATAATACTCATCTTAGTAAGTATGTCACGAAAAAACCTTAACTGATATATTGTATAACAAAATTTCATTTTTTATGTTGAGCATTAGTGAGTAATTTTTTTGTTTGTTTCAAATGAAATAATAACCATTTAGCCCGATAATTATTTGAGTTATTTTAAAAAATCAGTACGAGAGAAGTTTCTTTTTTTCTTTACATATTTTCGAATTGATCTACTCGACGTTTAGTGTTGCCTTTGCGAATCTCACGTAGAGTTTTATACTTATCACGACCTTGACGGACATTCTCTCTATGAATTTTATCCATGGCAGTTTCTTTAGTTTCATCCCTAGATTGTGCAAGATCTTGTTTCAAAGCCTGAAAAGAGAAAAAGAAAAATGAATATTAACATGATGCTCATCTTAAAATATAAAATAATTCCTTATTTAAGAAAAATTAGATCAAATCAAGCTCATTGAACTGCAATACAAGAAAGTTTGATTTCTATAATACAGAGGATGTCTGAAAAGGTTTAGGACTAAATCATGTTGAGGGCTCACAGGAAAATGTCTGGTTGTTTCTCCTAAGAGTACAATATCATAATTTCATTTAGTTTTCTGTACAAGTATAAAAATTCTGGAAAGAAAACGAAAAATGTCTTCTTAACGTGCAAGTATATTAAAACGACATGTTCTTTGGCTGAAGTAGAAAAAGCAACACTCTGTATATTCCTTCATGGTTTATAAGTTATTTTAGACAGGAAAGCATATTCGAAAAAAAGCCCAGATTTATCCGGATTTTTGTTACTATTCACCCTTTACATCTGGTCATTATACCTGAAGCAAATATTAAGACCCAATTATGTAGATTAAATCTACTGTTTCATTTAAATCACAGAATTCCAATGATTAAAATGATGCACTGAAAAGGTTATTGCTATTCTTGACAGAAAGAAATTTACTTAACCTCTTTATTGTAACATCAGAACTGTCAAAATTGAGGTTATTTGATCATTATTATGTCACAAAAAAGAGGTTAAGTTGGTTTCTTTCTATCAAAAATAGAAAAGTAGATTAATCAATTTTTATAATATAAACAATACAAAATACTTTTTAAGAAAATTGACTAATTTCAATAATTTATTGTAGTAATATTAACTGTTAGATTAAATATAAATTTTCATTTTGTAAAGATTTACAATTATAAAGAACGTGCATGTGGTGTACCTTGTGGATACAACCATCCGTCTTTAGAAAAAAAAACAAGCAATCTCTTGTTGAAATGATAATTATTTATACGCAAAACTGTTTAAAGATACTTTGAAGCCAAAAAAACCATCTGCTTTTATATTATCTTTAATGTTATGAAAGTAGAGTCCTTGAAGCAAATTTGAACCGTGTTTTAAATCAAAGCATGGTGAAGCAAAAAAACTACCAGTGTAACTTGTTCGCAAAAAAATATAACATATACATCAACCTTAAACAGTCAATTAAAATTAACAGCCACACTGGGACCCTATATGTGTGTACGTGTGTGTGCATCATTTCTTTTTCATTATTTTCCATTGTATAATCCACTTAAATTGTAATTTAGAAAAAACATATATTTTGTTATTGTGCAAGTTAATTAGTCAAGTTTTTACTCACTTTTGAAATTGATAATAATATGCATACGAGGGTTGCTATTTATGTATCCGGAATTGGCAACACTGGCGTTGCTAGGCGCCATACGACATATCCATTGTACCCGGAACGTTTTGTCATACAGATGCTATTTGTGTTGTTTACTGTGACTTGAAAATTTCATCTCAGTCAAAGAATGGAATGGAAAAACAAACAATTTCAGCATCTGCATCGATTTTAACAAATAATAATTTATCTTGTTTAATCACAACAGTAAAATTCTCGACACTGTTCGATTTTGATTGAAATTTATTTTGCAAGTCTTCAATAGCAGTTATTATATCTTCACTTAATTGCTTTCTTGCTTTTTTTTTTTCCTCTTTACTAGTCCTAGTTGGTGGTAATAACATATTCATATACGCTGGCTGACTTATGAAAATAGTCGCAAACGCATCTTCTGATAATTTGATTCGCGTTCTAGGAATTGACAAAATTGTTCCATCAGGTCTTTTAATCGTATCTGTACACATAATAAATTTCTCATCGAAATGCTTAATACAAACTACTGACGAATCTGTAACTTCAAAGTTTTCCCTATGAATTGCATTGAGCCATTTCTTTCTTCTTATTTCATCTTTGGGAAATTTAAACACTGTTGTCGTATCAGAATAATTGCTTTTACACATCGGAACACAGCAACTAGACAGCATGTTGACACATAAAATAAAATAATGAGATGTAAGTAACCTTCAAAATACACTTAAAAATATGATAGATTTGCTTGTGCTTTCACTAACTGCATTGCTACAACTACACATCCAACTGGCTACTATTGTGACGTTACCACTGGAGCGGGGTTGCATATGAATGTTTGTAGAACGGTCAGCTCTGAATGGTACACAACCATTTGTTTGCCAGAAGTCTTTGGAGAAATAAAAAAAAACAACCGGCGATGCAGAATCATCCAATGCAAGCTCTCACACATCGGCCCAAAAATCTCAATATTTGACCAGTTGGAACATCGAATTGATGGGTCATCAGCCGTACAGTTCTGCTTTGCCACCCAATGATTCCTTTTTGTTCCCTTTCGTGAAGAATAAACTACGTGGTAAACGATTTTTGCTGCCAAAAGAAGCGGTTGATACATTCAAAATTCATGTTTTGGAGATACCTCAATCAGAATGGAAAAAGTGCTATTAGAATTGGTTCACACATATGCAAAAGTGTATTGATCATCACAGAGAATATTTTATTGCTACATGTGTTGCAGATCCTTCCAGTTCTTTTATAACACTGCCTCTTGTAATAGTTTCTCTCTGCTGGCAATTATATTCAAATTCTGGAACAGCACAATAACTTTTATTTAGTTCCTTATACTTAGAGCGGTTTTCCATATTTATTTTGCATAATTCTCTCCCTGATGATTTTAAAAACTTCTTACGGCCTGATTTGCATTTTGGATGTTGAACTGTCCAACTTTCATTTGCTTACAAAGAATGACATATGAATTTATAGGCACGGATGTCAATCAAATTAAAACTAACCGCCATGAGCCATCTCCTTGTAGTTCGGCAGCACCTGTATTGTCTCACGCATTTATCAAGTTGTAATACATAGTAATTTCTGATTTTTAGTCTCTGTGTTGTGAAGATAAAACAGTTACAACTTTATTCCGTGTAGGTACACAGCTCACTAACGTTTCTTTATTTCTGAAGGCAAAGCGAATGGTACTGGTAATGACTTATTTTAGGGATTGAGGTCTCTGTTCTAATGGCACATTTCTTCTTGTGCTAGCTATTGTTTGTTTGTCTGACTCGGTGCACCTAGTTTGGATTCTTTAAAGGAGTAAGTTTAGTAGGCGCTCGTAAATCATTACAGTGTACAGAATGATGTGGAATTGGAATAAAATGTCAAAACTGGGAATTGAAACCTGTGAAGCAAAGCTAGAAGTGCCATCAGTACTACTGTTTGCACGCAACTCTTCTCACAATGTCTCAAATTAAAATGAATACTGAAAACTGTTTTGCAACCTGAAATGATGCTGTAAAATAAACTCCCTTGAATTTCACAAATTAGAAATAAATAAATATAAAAGCATACAATATTTCTTATTTATTTTAAATACAAAATGTTATTAATTATTAAAAGACTATAATTAAAAAAATAAACAACAAAACTTAAGGTATACATAGATAAAATTTGACAAGAAAAAGTTGTAGTTGTATCATTTGAAAGCTGACCAGCTTTAGACAATAATCTTTCACACAACACCTTCCTTTAACAATGGTACTCAAATTAGGGTGGTATGTATATTCATATTCCTTCCACCAACATAGAGGATCTAAATTTCGGTCTTTGACATATGGTTATACCTCTACGATGGCCCGCAAACTTAAAGTTTCTAAAGGCTGAAACTTTGTAATTACCTTATCAATGGAAGATCAAATATATAAATTATCTACTTCTAATGTTGCCCGATTACTCAGAGTTTTGCTTGCCAAATTTGCGACTCAGTTTGTTGGATTTTTGAAGTGTTCCTAGCACCTCTTCTGGAAATTGCTTCCGTTACCAAACCTATAATCTATTTTGTAGTTTTTTCAGCAGCTGCATTGCCCTTAAAAACATACATCTTAAACCTAGGGTCCAGAAATGTACAGCAGGCCAGTGTATTTCCAAATCTTTACTGCACACTTGCCTTTAAACCCATTATGATGGGGACTTTATACTTTTATTCTTTAGCAGTTCCTCTGCGAAAACAATGACCACTGATGCAGTCATATATTTTTCACCATTAACTGCATTTGTGACATTTTGAGCAAGTCTTTTATAAGGTTCCATTCTTTGAGGGTCAAGACAAGTAGTGGTGAATTTAGAATAGCAACAGTAGACCATATGGCATCTTCTAGTTCTACAAATTGCTGAATCATGTAGAACTCGAGTTCCACCCTGTCACATCTTGAATTAACTTCTTTGGCATCTCTGTCTCAGAGCTTTTTTGATAACTAATTGGCTAAATTTTTGCTAGTATGACTATCTGAGAAAGGACAGCATTTCAAAAGCATTGATTTCATTTCAGAATTATTATTCAAGTAATGAATTGTTAGTCCCATAAAACTTTCATTGTTCACTGATGTCAAGCAATCTGTCATATAGGACATGCACTTGATACTGTCCTAATTTCATCTTTACACTTATTTAAACATTGGTCGTATAGAGCCGGTATAAAAGATTTGGAAATAGTCTGTCTATTAGGTATTGTATATGAGGAGTTAGGGGCAGAAACCCGTCTTCAATAATTCTGAAGGGCTGGTAGTCTAAAGTAAAGATAATAATTCTTCGTCGATCTTTTTCTTTTTAAGTGGAATCTGTTTTTTTTGCAAATTTACTTTGATCTATACTATAGTAGATGTGGAAGTGGAGAGTTGAGAATCATGTTGAGAAGTTGTAGTATTGGTATCAGTTCATCTAGTATCATTAGTATCCTAAAAAGGCACGATAAAAAATGGTAATTGGAAAAATTATATAAATAGTAGGTACCTGTTGTGCAGTAGAGGGTGTTCTTGTTGTATTTCGCTCTTCATCAATGTTGCTGCTATGAACTTTGTGATCGCAATTTTCGTTGAACAGATCTTTTCATGTTTGATGTCGAAGATTTATAACACATTTTCTGACCACATATATCACATTTTGCATTATCTTTATCTATAGCCGTAAAAAGATTTCAAATAGTACTGTGCTGCCTATTACTTTGTGAATTCATTTTTAAACTACTTGGCCGTCTTATTCTATCAAGAATATAATTTAAAATGAATGAATTATATTTACACCAGAACAAAAACAGTGCAAACAGTCTTATCAAGATACTGTTATGCAAAACAAAGAAAATAGATCCTCGGTTAAATGATATACTTGGCAATTCTAAAGAAAATGCATTAAGATGATTTTTAACATTAGAAAGAAAGTTTAACAGGGATAAACTTTTACAGGTAGAAAATTTAAATTTTATGATAAGAGTATTTACTTTTAAACCACATGGAAAAAGTTACAGTAATAACTCATGTTTAAAGAATAATTTTTATTTTCTGCACCATTGTGTATTTAAAGTTACAAGTAGTTTTCGACAGCTCTGCAAAATGGTCAAATGATGTTAGCTTCAATGAAATTTGAATGGTCAGACCAACACTACAGCACGATTTATTTTCCATATTAATTAGATTCCGTACATTTAAATATATTTTAATACCTGACATTAAAAAGATGTACAGAGACAAAGATAAAGACTCAAAAAATTTTATGAAGGAGTTCTCTAACGAGGATATTGAAGAATACAAACTAGATACAGTCCCATATGGTACAGCAAGCGCACCATTCCTAGCTGTCAGAACGTTACATCGACTAGCTAATGACAAAGCAATTGTTAAAAGCGATTTCTACATGGATGACCTTTTAACAGGACGCAACAATATAAATGAATTACTCCTTCTTAAACAGGAATTGGAAAAAATGTTGGCACATGGAAGTTTTCACTTATGTAAGTGGAACTCTAATGTATCACATATCGTCCAAAAACTCAATTATCTGAATCCATGTTAAAATTCAATTCAAGCGCATACATTTCCAACAGAATTGAGAAAATTAAAACAATAGAAGACAATACCTTGTAATAGTTCTATTTTATTACTGAATATTTTTTTAGATGATAAAGGGAGTTATCCTGAGTAGGAGGTCGTTTGGACAATTTCTCTCTTAACTATGATCAAAACCATCAGATGATCCTGTTACTTAAAAATACTCAAGTTACCAATCTAATCATTAGAGATATTCACAGAAAGAATTTACATTGAGGGACACAAATAACATTGGTTACTATCAAACAAAATTAGTGGATCCCATCGGGATACAGTCAGGTAAAACAAATCACACGTGCTTGCATCATTTGTTTTTTATACAAACCAACTCAAACAATTCGGTAATGAGTAATTTACCATCGTCGAGAACAAATGAATGTAGAGGCTTTGCCATATTTGTTTGTTTGTCAACAAAGTTTCTAAGGGCTCTGAAACATTTATAGCCAGACGCGGGTTGGTAACTAATATTTACTCACACAATGCTTCAATGTTCATTGGGGCAAACAATGAAATGCATGAATTGTTTAAATTCAATAATTATGAGTCTGATTCGATCTTAACAATGGAAGAGATGTACACTCTATTAACACAAATAGAGGCATGTCTCAATTCTGAACCTCTCACACCATTAAGTAATGATCCAATGAATCTGTAAGCCCTAAACACCTGGCCCTTTCTTAATCGGAGCACCCTTAAACTCTGTACCAGAAGTGGATCTAACATCCCTTCCAACGGGTCGTCTATCATGTTGACAAATGGTGGAACACATGAAGCAATGCTTTTGGTGAAGATGAAGCAGAGTACAGCGCAGTTATGGAAAGGGCTAGGAAAAAACGACTGACGGTATTGAATTCTATGTTAAAAAGTGTCTGAACAATGATAAGATGATTTTGTTCTAGCTTCGAAAATAAAGGAGTAAAGCCATGACCAACTATACTTTCCATTTAAATAATTCAATTTTGAGTTACAGTGCAGTTATGGAAAGGGCTAGAAAAAAAACGACTGACGGCATTGAATTCTATGTTAAAAAGTGCCTGAACAATGTTAAAATGATTCTGTTCTAGCTTCAACAACTAAGGAGTTATAGCAAATTGAATAAATCAACCATTTCTCACTCTCTCTCTGGGAAAGAAACAAAAGACGGCAGCTTATGGCAACGGTAATGGAATAAGCATGAAAAAAAGAGGTCACTACTACCTAAGCCGTTTTCATTTATCTGCGCTAATAAGAAAGTTACCTATTTAATCCCATTGAAATTGGACCACACTGTACTTAACTCAATTGGAAGTTCAAGGCAAAAGGAGAGTAACATCCACAGTCATTACGACTGGACAGTTAGTTCTAATCATAGATAACAAGTTACCACCGATGCAATAGAGAATACAGCGCAACCAACCTCAGAAAAGCCCTGGAAAATATACGAATTAATTTCAATAACAAACAACGTTGACCAATCAAGAGTGTAATTTTACTCAAGTATACTAACTGACAAAAAGTTGTCTTAAATCCATTACGTGTTATTGGTGCTGTTCAGTTTTATTTAAATTTCCCACTGAAAGATTTTTGGATGTGAGTGTACTTGGTCAACATGTGGCTCCCCCTTACATGCCCACTCAGGGCTTTTCTGAGATTGGTCAAGCTGTAGGTTGCATTGAGCAAGTTGCACCCCGGCTAGGATAAATTAACATAAGTGGCCTCATAAAAAGAGATATTGCAAGAATATGTGTATTAAGCCGGCAATAGACTATCAAAGAATTAAGGCCGATAGACACTAACAAGAATAACTTATGAAGTTACTTTAAAAGTTTTTTTTACAAGTCCGTGGACACTTAAGAAGTTGTGTTAATTTTTGTGGGTTTTGAATCTATGCGCCAAATGTGACTTAAGGTTGTCCAACATATCAACATTTCATCGATATACTTTTATGATTATTGTTGACGTTTCATAGTTTGATTGTTAAAAGTTTGACTTTAAAATTGCAACCACCTCTTTTTAACGCATGGAAATGGGCGAGAGAGAAAACCTTTACAAGTTATTCTTGTTGGTGTCCATCGGCCTTTACATGTGAAATTGATGTAGAAATGTTTCAAAAAATTAATGCAAAAATTGTAGCAATACACGATTAAATCTTTTAACCAAGTTCGATGTGAAATTCATGTAAAAATTGAAGAGTCACTATACACGATCAAATGGCATTTTGTTCAAAAATTCATGTAATTTTCATGAAATTCATTATCGTCTTAAATTTAATAATTTTCTTGAGTTACTCACTCATGACAGACATTAAATTATTAATGACATCTTTACAATAGGTCATATTACAATTTAAATTAATTTAAAAACTTTACCGCAAGTAGGATTCAAATCTACGCACCCTTATCTTGCATAGGTGCACCTATTATCGTCTATTGCGGCCTTTACTGATAGATAATAACAATAGTGATGTTAAAGACTAAATCTCATTTAAACTTGCAGCATATATTTAGTTAACTTATGTATGTTTTTATTTTCATTATTTATGTATATTTTTGTATTTTTTTATTGGCAGCAGCATGTTCGTGTAAAATGTGGTCAATGCAACCACCCCCACCATAATGTCATAATACTTAAATAATGGGGGGGGGGGATTGAAGAGGCCGGTCTCTTCTCTTTTATCAGTTCATCTAAATCATACTTCAGTCTTCGAGGCAGTCAATAAAATAAATGAAGACATCGCGGGAAAAACGGTCTAAGTCACAAATTAGAACTTTTGAAATCAAGTAATTTTAAAGTTTCAAGACCTACAACATTTCTTGTGTTAAACTTGTAAATGTTTTTTTTTAATTTTTAATGATAGTACATTTATTGTTAACTAATACGTTACTATACTATCAATGAAAAGTAGTTTATTGTTACTCTCATAAACTTTAGAATGCAACGTCCACTTGTCAGATAGAAGAATAATTCAAGTCCATACATCAAATCTAAAGAAAATGTTCATTTTTGATTTTAGGTTGCATTAAATAGTTATGGATGTTCTTACCTCGGCATGCTCTGGCTCCATTTTAAATCTTTCTTTGATGTAATCGTGTAACTGACCATTATACCATTATAAATATCACGAGCTTCTATTGTTCAGGTATGGCTTCTTTGATAGGTCAAGTTGCAACAGAAGAAGTTTTTTTGTAAAATGTTGCAACATATTTTGTCCATGCAAAAAACATTTTCTGGCTACATTTGACTACATCAAATGGAAAAGGTTTGGATCTAGCATTTTCAAACTCTCTTACCGAATCGTCTGGAATTTCTACTGTCGCCTTTTGATTTATAAGTCACTCTCACTACTGCTTAAATCACTCATTTTGACATATGAAACCACAAGCAACTGGCACCACAATTGATATTATTTTGTCAACTAAAAATACATCTCAGTGCTGGAGTACTCCTAGTCATAAACCCCTTTAAGTGGACTTGGATCGGTGTTACATAAAACGACGTGGACTTAGACCGGTATTTTCAAGTATACCTTATTTTTAACTGCATTTTTGACAGACGTAGATCGCTATTTGGCCAATCATAATATGCCTGTTTATTAGTATGCACATTAGTTACTAGATGGTAGTAAAATTAAAAATTTTTTAAATTTGGAACATAGATCGTTTTTCCCATGGCGTCTTCAAATGTGATCAAAGTAACAGTAGTATTCATTTATATTTAATGACTACACAAGTCATACAAAAATAATATTAATAACAAAACAAACAACATTCCAATTCATCCATTGGAGACATTGTCTTAGCATCCAGAATTTTCATTTTGTAAACGTTACATGTCAACACTTTTACAATTAAAACCTTACTGGTTGCTAAGCACATAGTAGAAGAGGCCAAGGGACTCCTAAGAATTTCTCTACTACTAACCACAATTCATTTTAAACTGAGATAAGATGTAAACAGTATGGAAAAGAACATTTACATGTACAAAGTTGTTATATTTGGAACTTACAGTGGCGTAGTGGCATCTACCTCCACTTCTTGTGAGACAAATAATTCATTAAACACATAATTGCAAGGTTGTACTTGATTTGGTGATAAGAGAAGTAAAAATAAAAGTGCAAAAATAAAATGTTTTGAGATAAACTACAACATCTACTACGGGCTACTGGACTATTGGGCATGTTCAGGTGACTAAACTGTTTAAACAGTTGATAAAGTTTTCATTTACTTTCAACTGTTAATTTCTAATCTCAAATTACAAGTTGACAAATATTTGTTATCGAACTATCCTCACAATGAAATATCCTCGTGTGCCGTTAATACATATTGTAATGTGTATTTATGTCTTATGCACTGCTGAACCAACATACCATTCAACGTATCACCAAGTGTTGACTAGCTAAATGCATTTTATCGCTTATTTAAACAGTTTAGTTAGCTGAACGTGCTCATTCTTGAAAAGGAAAGAAAAAGAGGACTTTTAAGAATTTTTTTATAAATTGAGGTTAAGTCAATCTTGCCTAGTGTATAAATCTAAATAGTAAAAAAAAAGCTAACTTTGATTATTAGGTACTAGTAATCAAAAGTTTTCGAGTATTGCAAATTCAATGATTTAATAGTCTAGTTAGTTAGGCCTAATTAAGTAAATAAAATCGTCACACATTAAATTTGGGTCAAAACAAAATGCAAAAAAAATTATTATTAATGAGGGCCAGGAAATAGTCACAATAACACAAGTCTTGGGAACTCGATAAACCTAAAAAGGCTCCAGCTTGTTGGAGCTTCTTGTTCATCGACTTCCGAAAATCTTTACATGCGGCTCTAACTACCTTAACCTTCTCGATAAGTTCTTTTGATGGATACCAATAACGTTTATCATCTTTTGCCGTTTTTGTAACCTGAACATGCTCAGTGCGAGTATTATTTTCATTTTTTGTAACTTGGCTGCCAGATAAAGGTACAACTACTTCTACTTTGAGCTCAACTGAACTTTTTGACGATACGTTTACCTAAATAAACGAAAATAAGTCTAAAAATGATTTCTTGCATTTTATTTAAGCATTGTACATAAATAAAACCACTGTCTAAATGGTGAATAATCAGAACTGTCCTTTTATATGTAAAGTATGGCAAGTTACAAAACATGAAGAACAAAAATAAGCAGTGTGGAGAAAGTAAATAAAGAAAATGACTTACCAAAAGTTGATCCTGTAAACGTTCATTACGTTCAGCAAGAGTACGTCTTTCATTAATAGGATCAACAATATTTTCATCTGTATCAAGATCTCGGCTCACATCTCCATTAACCAATTCGTCATCTTCATCGTGGGTATTTTCTTCCTTCAAATGACCCTTGGTAGCATTAGCTAATTGTTGTATTTTAAGTTCTTCCTCTTTACGGCGTGCGTTCTCAACTTCTTCTTGCAAACGACGAGTTTCATTATCTTTAACTTCAACTTCCATCTGGATGCGCATCACTTCCTCCTGTTTCATTCTTATTTCATCTTCTAATTTCTGACGTTCTGCAGCTTCCATGCTCTTGCTCTCTTCTAAACGTTCCATCATGGCTTGAAGTTCCTTCTGTCTCATTTCAAGTTCTTCCTTGGCAGCTTGGAGCTGTTTGAGTTGTTCTTCTAATCGCTTGATCATTTCTTGAGCTTCTTGTAAACTAGCTTGGCTGCGTTCCATTTCTTCTTGCATTGATTTTATCCTATCCTCATATTCTTGTTGTTTCTTTTCTGCACGTTCACGTGCTGCTATTTCTTGTTGTAATTTCTCTCTGGAAATAAATTTTATTATTCTTGATATTTTAATGAGTTTCAATCATCTTACCTTTGCTGTTGTTTAGCTAATTTCTCCTCGCGCGCTTGAGCCTTCATTTGTTGTACGTCAATAGTATCTGGTTTACGTCGACGCATATACAACTCATGGTTACCCATACACAACGCTAGGATTCGCTTATTGATACGAACACGTGGCGCAAAGAAAACGAAATCTGGAGCTTTCTTATCGATAGGTTTAATGATGAATTTACGATCGTTGAATGAGATATTTCGAATTTCAGACCATGGAAAACCAATCTTGGGAGTTAACCTATTAAAATACGGCATGATAAGAAGAAAGTAGGATGATAGAGATCAGACTTACTTATCATCTTTTTCATATATATTCAATCCAAGTGCGTCGACACCTAAGAAAAGTTCAGTCCCCTTCTTGTTACGGATATCGAAATAGTTAACTCCGTACATTTCCAGATCTTGGGCTATTTTAAGATATTCCATCATGGCGTCCTCTCGGAGCATACCGCGGTGTTCGTGCCACCATGTCGTTATGCTTTGTTCCCATTCCTCTTTAGACATCTTGTGTTGATCTAAAACTCTAGAAAGAAATTGAAATTGAATTGTTTCTATTTTAAATCTCAAAGATAAACAAAAAGTAATTAAAATAATTTAGTAACCTCTCTAAAGCTATTAAGATTATAAAGGTAAATCAGAATAATGTCAAATTGAATTTAAGATGGATATGGGACAAGCAGAAATGATATTGTGTGATTAGTTCTGGTGATCATGCAATAATATTTAAAATTGGAAAAAGATTTTTAAAGAAGAAATAAAGATTGTTTTCCAAAAAATTTAAACGAATTTGTTGAAATAAAAAGTTGTTTTAGATTAGATTCATTATCTATCAAATAATACACAGTACAAGGACAAAATATCACTTTAATAAATCACATTATTTGGTAGGAGTCATACAAACCTTTGAGGTAAAAGCCTATCATTAGCAAGGAACCCGGCGCCATGTAGACTTTTGTTATAATCACCGTGTCGTGCTTGTACGGCATAAGAAGCCAATAGAACTGACGTTTCTGGTGGGCAGTATATTTCATCGGAGAGGATTCCATTCTTAACTTGTAAATAGAACAAACGTAGGGTTATATCTTGGATGAGTTCTTCGGCAACATCTTCAGGATAAAATTTGGCACGGAATTTGAACTGAAGTGGATTTTCCTTTTTCACATCTTGATTCATTACCTGTAAAGGAGGACAACTATGTTAAAGAGCTCTGTAATGTTCTTACTAATAGACCTATAGAAATTACTAGAACTTACCCATGTGGAAAAAGGCATGGATCCTGACTTTATCCACAAGCAAGCATAAAAAGAGACATTATAAAATTGAATATATGTAATTATGTAAGAATGTTAGGAATTTAGATTTAAAACATAATTATAATAATATTATCAAACCTCACTTCGATTCGATTATTTAATATTAGACAATATTGAAATGACCTTGTAGTAATAGACTTATTATTATAATTATTTCTATTATTCAAATTCATTCTGCTACATATCACATTGTTTTCCTATAATCTCAAGGGTTAAAGATAAAAACGATAAGTTAAACAAACATTATATGACATCATCACCTGTACTTATCTATCTAAAGTACAACTACCAGGATCCGCATTACTTCATTATTGTTTCAAATCTCTATTTACATCCTTATCGCCACTTGAAAATTGTATTTAATAATTACTATAAAATGAGAGGATTAAAAATATGAATTATCGCTGAAAAATTGTTTTTGTATGTTCTATTAGCACTGTATTGCTGAATCAATAAAAGAATGAGATTGTTTATGGAATCATTTATTACTCAACAGAGATCAACTGCATTTGGTACTTTAATTACCAATTTTCTAAAAGTTAGTTTCTTAGCACAGTTTCAAAAATAATAAAAAGGTTATGAGCAGAAAAACTGAAGGATGAAAAATTTTCAGTAATAAAATTTTTGATTACTGAAGGGGTTGGGTCGGCCAAGATTCAGAGTAGACTTCTCACACAGCATGGGGAAGAGACCCTCTCATCCACCCAAGTAGTGCAAAAGATTTGCAGAGGGACGTCAAGTAGTGGAAAATGAAAAACATCAGGGCGCCCCCAGACATCTAACACTCCAGACAACATTGCAGCTGTTCCTGGCTTTATTGAATGAAAGTGATCGCCTCCTCACAATTCAAGAAATCAGCATGGAAGTTGGTATCAGTTATGGGACTGTCCAGTCAATCATCAATAATGAGCTGAGATTTCGAAAAACTGCGACTCGGTGTATCCCCCTCCTGACAAATTAAACAAACAACCTTGACTAAACAAAAATTGGAGGAAATGTACTGGACCACTGTTGAACACCCATCCTACACTCCTGACATCTCACCATGCGATTTTTTCATGTTTGGACTACTTAACAAAGAGGCGCTAAGAGAGAAGAGTTTCGCCAATGACGATTAGGTGGAGGCGTTGGCAAAAATGTGTATCTAAAGGGGGAATTATGTAGAAAAATGAGATATTGTCTTTGTTTCTGTATCATTTCTGAATAAAACATAAAAAAATTAAGGTCGTAATTAACTCATTCATAGAGGTCGCTGTGTTCGCTCTTGCGCGCGCGCACGCACGCACCCACCCGATATAATCAATCTTTCATTGATTGATTGTTTGTTTGTTTGTTTGTTTGTTTGTTTGTTTGTTTGTTTGTTTCTCTCTCTCTCTCTCTCTCTCTCTCTCTCTCTCTCCCCCCACTCTCTCTCACTATTTTTGACGTTTTAGAGCGCCACTATCTGTGGTGGTTTACACCTACGGGTAACCGCATCGATTGGTTTCAACTGTGTATTGGGGTTGCTATTGCAAAAACCGCCATCTTCAAGGTCAAAAGAGCTAAAAATTAAAACTAATGCAAAAGTGATCGTCATATCGAAAAGAAGACGATCGGGAGATAAAACACGGCTGTTGCGAGCGTTCCAATAGAAAAATCTCCGAAATTCGAAAATTCTAGATCTGGAGCCGGAGAGGAACGGAGGCGGAAATCTTGATTTTTATAGGAATGGTGGGGTAATTTGGTTCGTTTTAGAACGGGGATCGTTGAAGCCTCGTTGGGTGATGCCTATGCAATATCTAGTTTCTCAATATCGTCTGAGGTTTATTTGCAAGGACCCGAAAACGCCCGAGTTTCTGCTGACTTTGTACGCCACTGGCGCGCTTTCTAATAAGTCAATTTATTTCTTTCCCATGCAGAACGGTAGTGTGGAAAGGAGTTCAATGTAAATACATTATTCAAAACAAAAGAATCAAGAATTTATTATCTCTCAGTTACCATCAACTTAAAGAGTATACAAGAATTACCTATCTCACCTGAAGGTTTTTCATCCCATAGTTTCTCTGCTCATTGTTTTTTTATTATTAATGTTACGCCGAAAGGTTATGCATAAAAGTTCTAGATAATTGTATTATCCACAGAAATCCACTGTACAAAATTCTTGTCAGACTCACGGTTATGGAGATAAATGGCATTGCATTCTTATTTACAGTCCTGAAAGCAAATTTACTGTCTGGTTTCCATCCTAACTTCAAGTTTAAGTCACCGATTTTATTCATTCTTATTACTTCTGTGACCGATGCTGTGTTCACTGTGTACAAGCCGGTCACTACCCAAAATGTTGCCCTGATGGTTTTGTTCAGATCTTTCAATGATTTCATTAGTACATTAATAACAAACTGTTACTTTTATTTCTCTAATTTCTTTTAAATAATGGCATGCGCATAATTCCTGTTATTATTGTTACCGTATCTTTTATGTTATATCATATCATTTCTACTCATAATGAGCTAGAAAATAGTAGACTACATAATGAGCTTTTTCTGTCTGTTAATTTAACATAATTTTAAACAGCTCCTTGTTATATGAAGCATTTATTACATAAGTTTCCAAGACTAGGTCAAGGTTTACAGAGAGAAAAAAACAGCTTGCAGTGGATACAACATGGCACCAATTAAAAGTAACCTTTGTTATGAATTATAAAAGATAATAATTGATCAATAAATAGATACACCTCCCGTTTTGCTAAAGAAGTTCTGCTGTAACAAGTGTATTCTTCATAATTAAAGTATTATTTATATGAAGTCCAAGGTTTATAATTTGTTACAGTAATAAAACATGCAATAAATGCATTCAGCCATATTATACAGGTTGTTCCACACTGTTAGCTGCATTGTGTCGTATGAACAATAGAATAACCCTTCCTGAACATGAATATGTTAAAACAATTGCTTGTAATATTTTGTTTTAACAATACACCACAATTAACATTTGAATGGAGGAAAAAAAAGTTTAGAGAGAAATATAAAAATTTATTTTTTTTAGCTTATATGACTGTATGTGTGTGTGATTTGCTGGGTCGGTCATTCAACTTTGGATATTACACATCTACCTTCGAGTACCATCACCAAATTCATTTTATAAATCGGTATCGATATTATAGTGCTTCAAATAAATTGATATGTACAGTACAAAACTTCCTTGACACACATATATTAATTCACACAAACAATAAATTAATTCAAAGCAGCAATTCTGCTTTAGTAATTGACCAATAAGAAATTAGATCGATCAATATGTCTCATCTCGTTTAATGAGATGATGCAATTGTGTAAATCGAAGAAAATATTTCTCTGTTGCATAACACATAGTAAATGAAGAAAATGTCGGAAACACCTATTACTATAATAACATTTTATCAACATAAGAATGAGTTGAATAATTTTTATACAGGAAATTGTGAACCAATATGCATTCATTTTGCAACATCTTTTTGACATGGAAATTACAGCTTAAAACACAAGCGAAACTTTATGGATGAGCAACCAAACTTTTAGACCATAAAAATACTGAAACCGAAGAGTAAATTCCCGATTACATTAAAATGTTTTAAAATACAATAACGACACCTTTTCTTTTCTGTTTTTTTTTATTGAGTTATTTTTTTATTGAATCAGCCCTTGCAGAACATGCGACCGAGTTGGATCACAAATTTGACTTTTTAAATTTTGACATACTGATAACATTAATCCATCATAGTAACAAACAAGAGCATTTAAAAACTGAACTATCTTTTTAATTATACAGCATTTTAAACTAGTGTGTCATCAAGATTCGTCCTGATTTAAATTTAAATGAGAACTTGTGTGTATTATTGTTGACGCAATTTACATTATAGCGTTGACGCAAACAGCAGAAATCCAAAATTATGCAAAATAGCATAACGTTTCCGTCTGCTAAGGTTATTCACGATATTTCTGATTTTTTAATTTTATTCTTATGACTCCAAGTCAATTATTTCTGCTCTACTATCAACTTTATTATGATTATTATAACATTGATACATCAAAATAATAAAAACAGCAGAAAAATCAAAATATTCAAAACAATTTTTTTCCAAGACGTGCAATTTTTAGAAACAATTCAATGTAACGTACAAAAAGAATTGTTCTAAACAATTTAAGGTCGCGTAAAGAATTAAACTTATCACGCGGAAATCGTTTCGGATTTTTACAGTAACCAAATTGAATAGAGTAACATACTAATTTTATTGGACACGTTCGACGCTCAATGCTGCTGATAGGAATAATCGAATCGGATGTGGAATTAGTCATGCTCTGATGCTCGATTTTGAATTCCTCCTAGTGGTCGTCATACTCAAGGCTACTACTATCACATTTTTCCCTCTAATCCGAAACACCTACATATATATTCTTTTTTTAATTTTGACATCAATAAAGGGGAGGGGGTTTCTTTTCCAATTCGTATCACGCGCGAGGCAAATGTAGTACACAGCAATAAAAGCTGGCAGAAATTCCACGAGTCTATTGTAATGCAGTAAACAAAACCATTTATATGCACTTCAACTGTTTTTACCACATTTTTCTTAACCTCCTCTCTTACCATGTCGTCTTCATCGTCAGATACATGATAATCAGGGAATTTTTTACGTTTGAACTCCTTGAAACATTTCGCCATGCAATTTTTTATAGTCGATTCCGGCTGCGTGCGCACAAAAAAATATATGAACACATTTTATAATAAGCTTTGGTTCAATTATTAGCAGGGTAATTAAAGCTTGTAGTTACTAATTTTTAGCTGTAATAATAGACAAGGTGATTAAGACATACTTGGAAGGGAAAAAAGGAGGAGCATTTTGAGCCTTGAAAACTAGTCTTTAACATTAATTATTACGTTTCTAATAATAACTGGAATTAAAACAAAATAAGCTCCTAATAAGAATATTAACATAAAAGTAAAATAACTGATTAATTTATCAATGTGTGATATCGTTAAAATAATTTCCTTAGTTGGAATTTTCTGTTGTAAAATTATGAAAATGATATACCTTTGATGTTACTGTTCTAATTTTTTTATTGTTATTTACAAATAATGATCGAATTAAGCAAACATTACATTAATTACGTCAACAGAGATACGTAGTTAATTGTATTAATTAAAGTTTTTAAATTTAAATTAGTGCGATAAACTCGTGGGAATTTTTCCTCGTCTTTTATCTATTTTAAGAATTATGTAAGTCACATAAAAGCCCTGCAAGGGCCGAAATTTCCAAGACCAGCCTGACTGGAAGTAAACTTCACGCGGTCTTCTTCGGTTCAGTATGAAAATAACGTCAAAATCATTACGAAAAAGATCTCGGTTCGCTTCGAATCAGTACAGAAATAATGGCCTGAAAAGCCCGACAGGGCCAAAAAGCGCGACTCAACGGGCCCGAAAAACCCGACGATTTTAAAATTTAATAGTTCTTCATAAATCAGGGATATTAAGGTAAATAACCATATCATACGCATGTAGAAAAATAGAATTCGCGTGGGGATCGAACCCACACACTTGGCTCACCGGACCATTGCTTTTCCAATTAATTATTTATAATTTAGAGTAAAGACTTGAAAACAATTGAAATTATGTTAAGATTTGTAGGAACTGTACTACAATATTAAAGTAAATCAAACAAACATTTACCTTGCAGGTAAAGTGAAACCTTTGTGATCATGGATTCTTTACTATTAAAGAGTACAAATATGTTTCTCACACTTACATATAGAAATGTCAGCTTTTGTTTCGAGGAAGGATCGCTAGCTTAATTTCGGTGAACGAAGTATGTGGGTTCGATCCGATATTTGAACCGGGCGACGCAAAGACCCGCCCCGTCTACACGCTTGTCCGGTTCAGTACGAAAACAACGAGTTCGAGTCAGTACGGAGAATTTCTCTGCCCGGTGCAGTATGAAAATTCTCCTCTTCAGTTCAGTATAAAACTAACGCTTGTCCGGGTCAGTGCGACAAATAATCCTTCGTTATGGTTCGGTACAAAGAATTGTCGGACGGAGTCAGTGCAAACAAGATCCCGACCGGAGAGAACACACCCTCGTTTGACGTGGTTGCTAACGTTTCTAGCATCGGTGTAATTGCTGCCAGTACAGATTCGAGTTCAGTTGTAGCATAACATGCCGGTGACCATCTCCGTAAACGCTTCACCAACTCCACAAGAAGTAAGATGGAAGTCAGGGCGTCACGGGGAATATCATTGAAGGCGTTTACTAGCCATGCGGATGCGGGAACTTGCAGCATAGAGTTTGTGCTATATGATGTTGTTCAGAAAGATCGGTCGCCAATTGTCCAGGTTGGTCAGGTCACTGTTTTTCCGGAATGAGGACAGTTGTTAATAATTTCCAAGTAGCTGGAATTTTCCGGTAGTGTACACAGATATTAATTATGATGGTTAGTATCTTGCAGTCGGAATCGGACTGTCTCCAGTGTTTGTAGGCGAGTCTGTCTGTACCCGGCGCAAAATTTTCAAATTTCAAAGCCGCAATCTAACCTTATTCTAGTCAAAAAGTGCTACGCTGCAAGAGGGGGGGGCAGCTAAAGCCATGCGCGAATCAAAGATTTTCAGGCCCGGCGCGACTGGGAGTAAACTTGACGCGGTCTGAAAAAACCCAGAAACTCTTTAATCGGCCGGAAAAACCCGATAGGGACAGCCCGAGACCTCTGACGCCCGAACGACCGGAAAGGGCCAGGAAGCTTGACAGGTCCGAGACCCCTGAATAATTCGACAGGTCCGAATGACCCGACAGGGTCGGGAAGCCTGACAGATCCGAGATCCCCGAACGATTTGATAGACCCGAACTACCCGACAGGGCCGGGAAGCTTGACAGGTTCGAAAGCCCGAAACGATTCGACAAGCCCGAATGGCCCGATAGGGTCGGGAAGTCAAACAGAGACGGAAAGCCTGACAGGTCCGTGACCCCTAAACAATTCGACAGGCCCGTCAGACTCGATAGAGCCGGAAAGCCGAACAAGTTCGAAACTCCTGCTAATATCAAAGCCGCGATCTAACTTTATTCTGGTCAGAGAAGGTGGTATGTTGCTGAGGGGAGATCCTGATAGGCCCGGGTGGTCCGAACGGGTCGAGACCCCTGGACGACTCGAGAGGCCCAAACCATCTGACAAGGCCGGGAAGCCTGACAGGTTCGAGACCCTTGAATAATTGGTCTGAATGAGTCGACAGGGCCTAGAAACTCCATAAGATCAAACGATCTAACAGGTCCGGGGCACTCTTTAAAAACTGAGGCCCGGCTCGATCTCTGGACAGGGCCGTACAAAGGCCCGATCAAGAAACCCGGCCAGTGCAGGCTTCTACGGTACAGTACGAAACTTTTCCGCTTCGGTTCAGTACAAAAGCAATGCCTGCCCCAGTCCCCGTACGAAAATAACGCTCGTCTGACTCAGTAAGAAAAAAATTCTCAGTCCGATCCGATTCGGTTCAGTACAACAATAACGGCCTGAAAAGTCCAAACGAGCCGATAAGCCTGACAGGTTAGTCAAATCCGAGAGGACCCGACCCGAATCTGCGTTTCGGACCGGACTGCGTCAAGGCCCGTGTACCGTGTAGATTTCTATAAATTGTCACATACTTGTCAATGAATATAATATTTGACTTATTTATAAGAATTTTGTTTTTACTCACCATAAGAATCTAATAATTTACATCCATCGTATCGCTCTCATTTGGACGAGACTAGGGCCAGCCGACAGACGGCTTTTCATTTAATGGCAAATAGGAGGGGAGCAAATCAAAGTTGGAATAACTCGAGAACGGGTAGGTCGATCGACCAAATTGATTGGAACCTTATGGGCAGGCCTAGCGATGTAGGACCAGGGGCGACGTCGTGTAGAATGTTCCGCCCCAGGCAGTTTTAAATTTGAGATCAAGGTGGGGGTTTTGCGAAAATGTCGAAACGTCATTTAATACCCTTGCATCTGATGCCGCTCGAACCGATCTCGCACTTCTTACGATTCGGCCGCTACTGGCCAAACCAAGAAAATCTCGTGACTTAGAAACTTTAAGGGCTACAGAAGCCTGGTTTTCGCCGATCGATGCAACTTCCCAAGCACTATGGCGGGATAGCAGAGAAAGTCCGGTGAAAAACAAAAAAAAAAGCCGAATCTCCCAAAAAAAATCGCTTGGGAAATCTGCGAACTTGACAACTCCGACCAAAACCGATCGAATAGTCTGATTAACATAATATTTGAAATTTATGTTCTGAGAGTGTTTATCTACCTACTCGAGAAAAATCGACTGGATTCGATTAACTCAGGCACTTTTCTCCATGGCACGCCGAGACGACAACTTAAAAAAATTGTAACTCGGTTAATCATAGGCCGATCAATCTGGAATCTGTTGTTAAACTAAAAAGCCTCATGAGGGCAACAAGATTAGGTAACAGTGGCGTCCCCTCGTTATTTGGAATCGATTAGAACAAAAAAAGAAAAAACGTGATTTGTCTTATTTTGAACCTTTTTGGAGCAGCTATCAGAGTTCCTAGGAAAACGTAGTTGTAACACTCTGATGCGCCGTGGCATGGGGAACAAAAAAGATTCAATTCACTTTTTTCCTACTCTAACGTCATCTTCTAGGTCGAAAACGCGAAAAACTGTAAACGGTGCCAATACGATCCCGGAATGGACACTCTAAAATACGTAAACAGTGTAGTACGCCCTGTTTTCGAAAAAGTACCAGAAAATCGGATTTGATGGGCTAACGGAGGCAAAAGTAGGGGAGTTGGTGCCCATAGGCGGGTGGTCGGGTGATCGATAGAACCACAGAGGCAGGTTGCTTGGTGATCGATAGAAGCGTTGCGAGGAGATATATCGCGCTCTCGAATATTTGATTCTTATGGTGAAGGTTATACCAAGATCTGCGCCAATAAGTCATAACTTCGTAAAATAAGAAACTTCACGAAATTGTTCTGCTCGTGTAAGGCGATATTCGATAAAGACTCTTAATCAAACTTTATAACCGAAAATACAGATTAAATTGATTATGATCTCCCCAGTGTAAATAATGTTCATTAACATTTCAGTATCCAAAATGCTTTTACAATATATACAGTGTGTCCGAAAAGTATGGAATATCCTATATATCTCAGTAAATATGCATTTTATGGAAAAATGTTTTCTATAAAAGTTGTTTAGTGTTTAGTTTTACATTACAGGGCAATACCAAATAACTATTTAAAAAAAAAAACAAAAGCGCAACGAATAATGCTTCAATTTTTGTTAATGGGGAGGTATCCCTCCCTTTATTGTATTCATTTGATAGAGAATGTTTTTTTCTTTTCAATGATGTAAAACTTTGATACACTTGCATAAGTAAATTTTGATTAAAACGCAAAAAATTGTTTGAAAGTTTATTTCAATATTCATCTGTTACGAATTGAAAATTTTGTATAACTATACTCTACAGTTCATAGAAGGTGTTCAAAGTGTGCACCATTTACAGCTTGGCAATGATAAATTCGTCTTTCAAATTCGATTACTGCATTTTGAATCGTTTCTGGTGTGATAGCTCTAATCTCTGTTCTAATACGGTCTTTTAGAGTTTCAATATCTTCAGGCATATCGACATAAATCTTATTTTTGAGTTGGCCCCACGGAAAAAATTCAAGTGGACTTAAATCCGGCGAGCGAGCTGGCCATTCTACTGCACCTCTTCTGCCTATCCATCGATAAGGGAAAGTATTATCGAAAAACTGTCGGACATTAATTCCGAAATGAGGAGGAGCCCCGTCTTGTTGCAACCATATTCTGTTATGGGGTACATCTGGATCTAGTTCATTAGGAAATAGAACAGCTAAAGCAGGAACTAAGTCAAATCTTAAAAAATCTAGATAAGCATCCGCTGTTAAATTATGTTCTATAAAAAAAGGTCCCAAAATTTGGGTTCCAATAATTCCTGCCCAGGCATTGACTTTTTGCTGATATTGGGTGTGCCCATCTACATACCAGCCAGGATTTAGCGAAGACCAGTAGCGCGTGTTTTGTTTGTTAATGGTACCATTCAAACAAAACGTTGCCTCATCAGTGAAGAGGATATTTTTATGAAAATCTGCATTTTCCTGAGGCCTGTGTTATTTCTTCGAAAATTGCAATCTTCGATCTAAATCATCTTCTAATAATTCTTGAACTATTCAAGGTTTATACGGATGCCATTTCTCCTTTCTTAGAACTTCGTGTGCAGTGGATTTCTTCAAATTATATTCACGAGCAATTTGTCGAACAGAAACATGTGGATTTTCCACGACAGCCAACATTATATTCTCACGTTGTTCATTATTTAGAGCTTTAGGTCTGCTTCTTTTTGGACGATCTTTGACAGAACCCGTCTCATGAAATTTATGCAAAATTTTACTTACAGTAGACTGAGAAATATTGTATTCGGGGTGCACGTTATTAAACAAATTGCAAACTTCCTCCTGTGTTCTCCTTCTGTCTCCATATCCCAGATTCATTAAAATTTCGATACGATGTTTTTCTGATAAATGATCAAGAGCAAGTCGTATTTTTGTAACTTTGTTATCCTCACGTTAATGAAAATGCTTAAATTAATTAAACAAATAACTTTTCGCTTCAGTTCGGTTATTAATTGACATTTCTACGACGCATTCAATTGTTGCAACAAACAAAAGTGTATCACACCGACCATAATGTGACTAGATGATATTGAAAATTTAAAAGACCGCGTCTGGAAAGGTAACAGATGAATAAATAAATTTTTAAGAGTTATTCAAACAATTTTTTGCGTTTTAATCAAAATTTACTTATGCAAGTGTATCAAAGTTTTACATCATTGAAAAGAGAAAAACATTCTCTATCAAATGAGTACAATAAAGGGATACCTTCCCATTAAAAAAAAATTGAAGCATTATTCGTTGCGCTTTTGTTTTTTAAAAATTAGTTATTTGGTATTGCCCTGTAATGTAAAACTAAACACTAAACAACTTTTATAGGAAACAGTTTCCCATAAAATACGTATTTACTGAGATATATAGGATATTCCATACTTTTCGAACACACTGTAGAATTAAATGTCAGAACAACAAACAAATAGAATAGAAATACATCAATTAATAGGAAGAAAAGGGTACCACAATTTATAGATTTCTGGCCTTTTTTCAAATGCAAATATCAACTGCAATTTAATATGGCACAAAAGCAGATTTATGCACGAAAGCGACCTTTGCGAAAATTTGCATATCGGTTTTGATAGCGTGTATAGGTAATTTTATCCATAATAACAATAAATATAACTGCATGTGTTATTACTTATTAGTCATTGCCCATTAATTTGTTTACACCTAAAAACGATCTTTCCAAGGTCCGTTTGAACAAGAGAAAATACAAGTTGGATTATTATCACCAGAATGTGTTAGGTGCTGAAGTTTGGGACATCATTAAATGTGGTGTTACTTTACACGGAAACAATTTTAATGTTAAGTTAAGAAAAAACTGAAATATAAAATAACAAGTATTAAATTTCAATTAATTAATTTTCTTCTTTTAAATTCGAATTTGTATAAATTAATTTTGCCTTTTACACATTTAATTATCTTATCGCAAACACTGACGTAATTAGTAATGTCTATCATTCTATTCATAAGCAGAAAAAGCATTTTAATAAAATAGATAATTTTGATGCAATCGCATTACGTTCATGTATGTACATATAATGCAAATCATGACAAGGGAACTAAATTACAGAAAAATGGAGAATCCTATTAATTTACGTAATTGTTCAAGGCAAGAAAATAACAATTTTTATAATGGAGTACGCATTTATCATTAGTTAGTTCATTACAGTCTTCGAATGGTAAAACCTTGGCCTGTGAGACAAATCCGGTTTTAGTAGTATTTAATAATAGCATTGAAACTTCTAATTTTTATAATGAATTCTTATTGTTTCAATTTGCATAAAATTTCTTCGTTGCCAATGATTTTTCTCCAGCACGGCGAAAAATGAAAATTAAAGAACGCAATTAACTTTCTAACATTTCTAAAATTTCTAAGTTCGTCGATTTATTACATATTTATAGTACATACTATGGGATAAAATTGATAAAATACCGCAAAGTGAAAGAGACGGGCATGTCGCAAGGTCGGTCAGGTGTTCCAGTGTTGAAGAAAGTTGCGGAATCCATCGACAGTTACCCGGCCATTGACAGAATAAACTACATACTATATAAATTCGATTCTAAATTTAAATTAATAGTAAAATATCGCCAGCAGCGAAAAGATTAATTTCTAATTTAATTTCTACAGTCGACATACGAATTAAAATGGGGGGAATAATTAATTATCGTTGCAGTGATAAGAACAGAATGTTGTGTTCCTGCCCACAACACCTTAAATGAAAAAAGAATCAGAATTGAATTAAAAAATTTGTCAGGAATAAAGATTTCTCTACATATGCTATGCATGCACATGTAACATCACGTAGGCTAACAAATGAACTAATTTGTTTGCTTGACGATTACGCACTATTGTTAAAGAGAGTTTAAACAACCGTCATAAGTAAATTAAGGCTTTATTATAGCATGTTACAATACGAATTGTTTAGCTTTCGTCGCTTACATGTCTGTAAATATGACATTTGTGTCTTTTAGATCATTAAATTTGAAGGAACTTTTATTACACACAATGCACTCGAAGAAAACAATTTACTACCACAGACGTTTATTTTCTTAAACTTAAGAAATTTTATGTTAACAGAACACATTTACAATTTCTAAGTGATGTTTAATTTAGTTTTGATTATCATTAAATTAACTTTCCTTTAAAATATGGTAAGGCTTGATATCGCACGCACCACATGTTCAATTTAAATTGACAAAAGCTTTTTTTGTCGAGGGATATCGTTTTGTAGTTAGGAGTAATTTATTTTTTAAAAGGTTTTTCCCCATTAACGCTCATGCTCTTCAAAGACTGATCTCCATTTAGATTTCACACGAATGCTCTGAGCGTCAATCCGAATTTAACTCGGGCAAATAAACACGTCAAAACGTGTGGTGCTTGTCGACACTCCACCATATTGATTGATTTACGTCATCTTTAAATGCCTAAATGTCGAGGTTAGCAAGACCTACAATTCACCATTTACGTCAAAACAGACAAACAAACAAAGTCTGGGCAGGTGACAGTTGTAAAAATTACAGGTTAGAAAAGAGCGCGTTTCGGTAACCCCGAGAAAACATTTTTCGTTCTGTTAATTCGTATTAACGTCCAATATGATAAACGATCTTAAACTGACGTCTGTCAAATTTTTAAATTATAGGTTAGAAAAGCGTGTTCCGATAATGTCCGCAGGAAGAAAACTTATAATTATACTACGCTGTGTATTTTTATACTCGTACACGTGCCGTAACGACTAAGAGTTACAGAGTAACATACTGGGTGACCAAGGTCATAGATACGAACTTCTAGTTTTTTCTCATTTACAAACGAATTCCAATAAAATATGAAATGTATATTACAGTTAATAAATGCAATTCTTTAAGATCTTAAACGCATTAATATCGTTTGCGCTTTCACTTTCAAAGGCTCATAACCTCATTTTTTTTAAATAGCACCTCATTGGGACAAACAAACGAAAATTGGTGTATTGGATTCAGAACTTTACGTAGAATCCAAACATGTCAAAACATACCGGGCGTCCCATTTAAAATAATAAGAAAGTTGATGTCATTTTCGGTGAAACTAAAAGCAATGTATCGAAAGATTGCAAATTTACTAACTACGATATAATGTGGAGTGCAGTTTAATCAAAACTTTCTTATAAACAAAGAAATTATAAGTCGGCACTCCTGGCCTTGATCATCCGGTATGCAGACGATTTATTTACGAATCTAAATATGCATAAAACAAGTACAATGTGTATTTTAATCAAGGCAATTCATTGAGAAATAAAGGTTCTTGAAGGTTTTTCAAACATTAAAGAACGTTAAAGAACATTGTGTAGATGTAATGTTGTAAGTACAGTGATTATGTTAAAAAAAATTAAAATAGCGGAATTTCTTACAATACAAGCTGTACATCCGCCAGTGACATTTTGAAATTGTACACAGACGAATCCCCCGATAATAGATACGAAACACTTGCTGATCATCATAGCAAGTTACGATGGTTTGAAAACTGTCAAAATTGAATTATCCGAAATATCCTAAACAAAAAACAATCGAAAATCTACCGAACTGAATTGAACTTCAAGACAAATCTCGATGAGACGTTTCGAAAAAAAGCACCTTCCCTGCAAGTGCACCGATTTTGTTTGGAAACTTTCTGAATCAATGGCTAAAATCGGCGATACCCATTTGTTTTTCACCGGGAAACTTTTGCAGATTTACAAATCCGCAAACGCGACTAGCTTATCTCTTCCTGTTTCCGAGAAAAAAATTTTTCGAGTTAAGATTCCTGCTAATTGTTCCACAATCTCTAGCGGCAAAATCTGGAAAGACAGAAAGTTCGTTCTATGGATACTGTCCCTCGCTTTCGAGTTATAAACAAAAATTAATTTTTTTTTCAAAATTTCGTTACACAAATTCATCTAAGTACTTTAAAGAAAAAAGACAATCGGAAAGTGGTAGTGCTATAGGAGCAAGGATAACGCGACTCAAATATTTGTTTTTAACCTCGAGCCAGAGGCGAAACAATAACATCTTGTTATTACTTATTTAAATTTGTGAACAGACGGATAGTAATTTCCCCTTTTTTCAGCGTTTTCTAGAAATTCAGGCTTGTCAGCCAGTTAAGACATTTAGAAAAATGGGAGCTGCATTATGAAGTGAGAACTGGTGCTTCGCAATGTGCAGTTCGACTTGGTGGTTAAAGCTCAGGCTTTGCCCGCTTGGCAAAAACTTTCTTAGAAGAGACTGTCATACATTCTTTTACCCGACGCCGCGCCGTTTCAATTACTAATTGTCAGAACTGTCAAGACTGTAGCCTAATTTATAGCAGTAATGGAATTGCATTGCACTTTTGCAAGTTGTCGTCGCACTTATGAGGAGTTCCGGTCAAGGATGAAAATCGAACTTAACGCTTAAAGGCGGCCGCCTGCGGTGGCCTATAGTCAGGCTCAGCCTTTCCCTATTCGTAAACCATCTTAACGAAAAATATCTATCGTAAGAATGAAGGTGACGCAAGTTAAAAAGAATTTCCCTGGCCGACTTGGAATGCACGTGACGTGGTCCGAAAAAAAATTTGAAAAAGCCCGATAGGGCCGAACGTCCCCATAGGTCCGATTAACCCGACAGAGGTCCGAAAAGCCCGACAGATTTTTAAACTGAGTTTTAAACCTGAGCAAAAAAAAGGCCCGTGCAGGCCTTTACGGTATAGAACAGAACTCCCCCGCTTCGGTTGAGTATATAAAACCAATGCCCGCTCCAGTCCATACGAAAATAACGCTTGTTCGACTCCAGTAAGAGAAAATTCTCGGTATCGGTGCAGTAGGAAAAAAATCTCGGTCCAGTGCAGTATGAAAATCGTTCGCTTAGGATCTGTACATAAATAACGGTCCGAAAAACCCACCGACCAGCCCGTCAGGGCCGAAAAGAGCGACCCGACAGGGCCAAATGGTCAGACTGTTTTAATTTTTAAACCGAGACCCGCCCCGACTAAAAAACGCAGACATTTTTGCCTGCCTTTGCCATTAACGTTCTCCGAGGAAACTATCGTTACGATCTATCGTAAGCGCAGCACTGCAGTAATAAGTGGCAGCCATCGTCGGTGACTAACAGCAGTCCAGTCTTTGGCCCTTAAACATAATTAAAGAAAGCTATCGTGGTTTTCAAGCGGCGAGAGTAAAGATGTCATAAAGCATCTTAGAGGAAGATACATAATCTACAGCAGTGATTCTCAACCTTTTTTTTCGTCACGGTACACTTTTAATAATTTAAAAATTTGGCGGCACATTAACGATAAGACAGATTTAAAAGAATTTTACTGAACTAGTATATAGCTTTGTTTGGGTTAAATCTAAAACCAGTCCAGAACTGTAATAGTCATGCGCATTGATTCAGTCAGTCCCCGCTACAAAGGTAGAACCAACCGAACTACTTGTCTGACGTAGCTTATGTATGGGTATTCGTAGTGACGGCACATTTCAAAAGCACAGTGGTTGAGAATCACTGATTTACAGTCTAAGAGTTATAACTGCTACCAAAGGCCGCCTGCGGCACGTGCAACAGTTAAGCTTTGCTCATTTCCAAGACAAAATCATAAATGTTCCTGAGAAAAACTGCCATAAAGTATATTAAAAACAGGGGCGCCAACCAAGCTCTGCCCTTTTCATCAAGGCCAAAGCCATAAAACTTCTTTACGAAAACTGTATCGTAAGACTGATGGTGACGCAGAAATGTTGGCTTTGGCTTTAATGTCAACTAGGGAAGCGCCGTAAGATCTGTGATAAGTGTGATAATGCACTAATAGCTAGCAGTCACCAACGCGGCGGCGGCTTTGTCCTTCCCAGAGACGTCATTATTTAATTAATTCAAAGAAAAGTATACCATAAGGTTGAGACTCATAAACCCTTCTTAGGAAAAGCTGTCAGGAAGTCTATTAAAAGATTGAAGCCGTTTACGCCACTCAACAATCTAGTTCCGCCGCCGTCTACAAAAGAGGCCGCCTTTGGCGTGTTGCTTTTGGGGCCAACGTCATTAAACTTATCAGGTAACTGTCATAATTAAAGAAAACTATTTATTTACAAACGAGGATGCTGTTTGCAGGGCCTCCCAACCTCGCTCAATCTTAGAAAGGGGTTGGAGTTTCTCTCTCTCTCTCTCTCTCTCAACATTTATTGGTCCTTCGAGCCGGATAAAACCGTCGGTAATCGGAAGATTCATCGATAAATTTTGTTTGTGTGTGGCGCTTTTAAAAGCAATAACCTTTCCGGTATTAGATTTAAATGCGACTGTTTCATTAGTTAAATCTATAATTCCAAAAATAGACGAAATTTAAAAACCGATAGTGAAATTCGTAACATTGATTTTCATAAAGAACGACGTTGCGTTCGAACAGCCTTTAATGATAAGATGACCAGATTTCTATCATATTTAAAGCTCTAGTGCATAACTGTGTGTTGTTTTAAGATGGTTCGTGAGAAATCTTAAGAAATAAAACAAGCGTCGGGCAAATCTTACGGTGGATGCAATGAACAAGGAAAGCTTCATCATGTTACGGCATATACAAATGGCTCAAGTTTAGGTCAGGCCGGGCCTTAGTTTAGAAAATGTTGAACCGTTGGAATCTGTTCAGCCAATCAATCTATAATGAAGAACGCAAGCGTTTTCGTTCAATTCTTTTCAAATTTTCCAAAATAAGTGATAAAAAAACAAAATTTTATTTAGTACCTTAAAAATCCTCACATCTTGGAGAATTATAGAAAAAACGTTAAAAAATAACGGCCCGGTTTCCATTCTCCTTCCATTAATTAATGAAGCTTCTTTAAAAATCTAAAAAATAGGTTTATTTGATTGTTAACAAGACGAAAAAGAACAAAATCAGTTGGCATGGTAGCTGGAGAATTTTTAAATTAATGACGAGAGCAGAAATCGACCCAACATCTGCAGAGTTTTTTTCTTTCACGAAGAGCTTTCAACTCCTCTAGCTTTCTGAATTCGAACTAAATCACTCTGGAATGTAGACGGTATTAGGAATAACTAAGTCAGTTCCAAAATCGGTCCAGGTAGGTAGCTCGTTTTTGAAATCTACAGATAATTTAAGAACAAAAAGTGCTGTTGTACTATTTTCAAGGGATGAACCGTTTTCGAGTAAAATTAAATTTTAGAAGTCCTGTAATATCAAAACTTAATTCGAAATTTCTGGAACGGAGTTCTAATATCTATGTGCCGGAGAACAATTGCAAATATTTCAAAAAAAGAGAAACTGTAACTAACTAAATCTTTCATTACTATTTGCAGGACACCCTGTATAACCGTGATATTTTAATAATCCGAGTTTTATTATTCACAACAAATGCATGTATGCTCGCTTATGATTCAAACATAAATGACGAAATCTTTCCTACACTTTTGGTGTACTAAGAATTGCAAAGGTAACCTTCTACAACTACCCACAAAAATAAATACTTTGCGATGATGTAATTATATAAAAATTA
The DNA here is from genome assembly GCA_011009095.1 of Ignelater luminosus. NCBI lineage: Eukaryota > Metazoa > Arthropoda > Insecta > Coleoptera > Elateridae > Ignelater > Ignelater luminosus. Next base: position 34,370 of record VTPC01005799.1, read on the forward strand.
ACTTTTGAATTAATCAAATGTTCAAACAAACAATTTGCAACATTTGATACTTCTACTGCAATAATGTACAATTACGTAAGTTGCATTTTCCATTTCCGTTACGTTCCAATTGAGATAAAAATTATCATAAACAGGCATAACGCTGATTTATTTTAAATGACTCTCACATTGAGTAAATATCGAGGGATATTCAACAAATCAGGATAATTGTTTTTTGACGTGCGAGTTGGATAAGTGTCGCTATTATGATTTTTACATTTACAAATAGTAGCTGATATATGTTGAGTTATTTCATCAAAAATGGCGAAACGAGTAACCTTTAGCTAAATCAAAACATCACAAAAAAGGTGCCAAAAGCAAATTTTTCTTGTTTTTCTACTTTTTATCTATAATTCTTCAGCTTGATTTATTGTGCATACGCATATATGTGAATATTATTACACAAATTAAATTGTTACTAATCAATAGTATTTATCAAATATGTACATAGCGAAGACTGAAAGGGGCAGAGGTTGGCAGCTACAATAAAAAGTACGTCGATTAAGTACAATCGAAACTCATCGAGCCTTCAATATTAATTACACAGCATTTTAAAAATAGAATTAGGAAACAATGCAAGGGTAAATATTACGTTTTACAACAGGAAGAAATGCAATAAAAGAACATCCGATATACCCACTATCATTTTCCTTTTGTAAGTTTTAGTTCAAGGATACAAATTTGCTAGTAACGAGTATCGATTGTTTCCGTTAAGATTCTCGGTTAACAATTGCGAAACGATTATCAAAAACGATTTTGGTTTGTTAAACTTTTACCGAGACATCTTACGGAAATTTTTAACATTGCATCTACCATACATACATAATATGGCATACATTCCGTTCCGGGTTTATTTCCCTAACGATTAATTTCTCGCTTTCCCCCCGTTTGTTATTTTATCGAATTGTTCTGGGTTTTTCCACTGGTTAATGTTTTTCTATTTCCTCTAAAAGCATGAGTTACTTAAATATCAAATAAGCAAAAACAAATGGTAAACAGTTTGGTATTTAATCTAGAAGGATCTAGAAGGTCTGTCCTTCCAAAATCGTACTTACAGAACAGTTTGGGATATACTGAACTCACTGATGATGCCCAGTTTGATTTGATCAATTTTCTTGTACTGTTTCACACCTACAAGCTTTACTAGCCCCATCTTTGACTACAGCTTTCCTCACAGACAACATATAATTCTCGGTTTTTATCTTTTGTATGCTGCCATCGGGTTGAGATAATTTAGTGGATGCAATGCACGGTTCAAATCTTTAACGAGATAGCAATTCGACCAAGACAAGAGTGCGCAGTTTAGAAACGTTGTATACTCATGAAACTTTCCCAAAACTCTGAGAATCTGGCGCCCGAACATAAATACATCCTGAAATCGACTCGACTAGTTTACCGTTAATTCCCTTCTCTTCTTGGTCACACTTTCAAGCCCAATTGCATCCAATTCTTAATTTAATATTCATGCACTCTGTCAACCGTCTGTCGTATCTTCCAAAAATTCCTCCTGCTTTTCGAATTTCCGATTGTCTGCATGTCGATACGGCGATAGTTTTGGTTTTTCGATCTTTTGACCCTGAAGATGGCGTTTTTGAAATACACAATTGAAGATAGTTGATGGGGCTATCTACAGATGCAAACCGTTTCGATTAAGCACCACAGACAACGGGTCAAAAATACGCCATGCCAATTTCTTCAAAATAGTGTTAAAGAAAAACAATGGAAGATCGGTCAAACCGGGTCTGTATTAAAGCTTGTACACTAGCTCACATTATAAAGTTTCGTGTAGATACGACTTTTCGTTGTGAAGGTACAGCACGAAACGCTCTATTTTTCGTTTTTGGGGGCTGGCGAAAGAAAAACAAAAGCAAGTCGCATCGTTCTTGCACCCAGCTGCTTAGAAGAGTCCTGACGCCTTTGGAATAACTCGAGATTAGTTAACTCGAAACAATGGCGGGAACAAACTCTTCGATTTTGGGCACTCAGATTCACAGGGAGGAGCATGGTCGCTATTAGGCCCCATGGGGATTATACAGTGTGTTCATTTTAAAACGATCCACCTTTAATATCTGGTAAGCAAACGAAGATATTAACATAAGAAAAAACACACCAATCATATATAAAGGTGCGTTTTCACGGTATACTTTGGATGATCATCCCCGATGAATCATCCAAAGTGAAAAATTAATGATCGTGTAAACTATTAATCATTCAAAATGAATATTGAACGAAGTTGAACCGAGTTCTACTTTTGTTCACTTTAGAGGATGCATTGCGGATAAATCATCCAAAGTGAACAATGTAAACATGGATTAGAGCCGATTTATCGGCAGTGACTAGTGAACGGTGCCAAGAGAACCACGTGTTTGTCACTTATTATGACAATTCCCGTACGTCAGTCGGCGCCATTTGTAAATGAACAGACTAATTCAATCTTGGTGATTCATGTAAACGATAATTGCTTTCATCGTCGCAATCACTTTGGATGATTATCCCGGATCAAGTGTACCGTGAAAACGCACCTTAACTTAACAATAGAGGTCGCTGCGTCCGCTCTCGCACGCATAACTTCAAAAATCTTAAACGGCACTCCACCACTTGAGATTCGTCGATGGACAGGGAATAACAATAGCAACCATTTCTTGAAAACAAAATTCAAATCAGCCTACTTACTCGGAAGTTATAACATCAAACGTCTCATTTTAGTTAGTTCACTTGTTTTGAACTTTCTTGACTGTTCAATTTACAATAATCGATTAAAAATGCATACATTCATCTATTTCATATCCGAAAAAGCACCAAAACAATTGAAATGCGTCTGTTTACTTGGCTAGCGCGTTTTAAATTCACCACTAAAACGAGATGTTTTGTGGTATAACTTTCGATCTGGTAGGTCGATTTAGATTTTGTATTCAGCCAGAAATTGCCAGTTCTATTCCCTGTGCAACGATGTATCGCAAATGGTGGGATACCATTTAATATCTTGAGGTGATGTGTGCGAGAGCAAACGCAGCGACCTCTATGATTGAGTTAATTATGTACTTTAATGTCCCCGTCCATTTTTTCTTATTTCGATATCTTCATATGTTTACGAGATATTAAAAGTGGATTTTTTAAAAATGAACACACTGAATAATGTGATGTTGATTTAATTGATCAAAAGTCTCCATGAGACGAAAATGTTTTTGCTATCCTATGTCAGAAATGGTATCGAGATACTTGGTTTGCCGGTGGTAACGTATGTAACAAATAATAAACAAATTAAACCACAAATAAAAGTTCTCGTTCTTCTTTAATATGGGGCTTCGTCCAAACATCTCTCATTAGGCGTTGGACAGTTTCTACATCAATTTTTCTTACTTTTTGAAATGTTTGTCTACGCAGTTGACCCCTATTTTAGGCTTTCCACCCATTGTCGCAAACCAATCTGTTTAGCAAAGCCCAAAAAGTTTCAATAGGACGTGTCTGTAAGACATTAGATGGATTGTCGTTTTTCGGAAAAACAAAAGGTACGTTTTGCCTTTCTAGACATTTTCTTGTCGTGGGTTAGCTAACACGATTTAATTTTTAAGTTTGAAGGGTTTCAGGTCTCGAGTCGATAGGACGTACAGTTCCTGTGCCAACGCCGAAAAACCGTACACGACGAATTATCAAAAAAATTGAAAATTTCGTATTTCCGCAAGTCCTCCTATCTCGGTCGACTTTCTAAAGGAAGCGGCCCGAAGTTCGGGGAAAATAAATCCTCTATCTCGAGATTAATTACCACCAAATAACGGAGCCAGGAGGGGTCGATCGAAATAGGGTCCCCCACTCCGTTTCGAAAACATTTTCTAATAATTCGAAAATCCGCTTACAGAATATCTAACAGGGCACCCAGAGGTATTAGTGGCTGAATATTAGCATTCCTAACTGCCGATTTTAGGATGGTATTTTCGCCGTTTCCGGTAGAAATACTGAGCCGCTAGCACCTCGGGTAACGGCGCCGGAGAGGTCCGAAAGAGCTCAAATTTTTACTTTCTTTGTTGTAACCCATCCCCGAAACGGTCGCACGCTGTTGGTAGACGCCCTGGAGGTTCGCTAGATCGTGTTTGTCGCATGAAAAAAAATCCCAGCTCGATCGGACCGTCATTTCAGGAGTTGCGAATTTTTTAAAGGGGGCATCTCGGCGTGCATGGAAAAAATGCGAAGTTAACCGAATCGAGTCGGGTTTTTTCGGGTAGGCAATCAACCGACCTATCCAAGGAAGTTTCGATATCTAAAAAAAAACCTCCACCCC